>JAFVLL020005863.1:0-19183 GCA_021397915.2 Tor tambroides | reverse complement strand
TAAGTTGTTACTTTTTAATGTCTAAAAAATTAAAAAATTGATAGCTTAATTGATAGCTTAGATTAATTAGTTTTTTTAATTGATTGACAGCACTAATACACACACACACACACACATATAAAACAAAAACTAATAAAAATGACAAAAGCACAAAAAAACAAAAATTTAAAATTTAAATAAAATTAAAACTGGAAATATAATAATAAAAGCTCATTTATGATATTAATAAACATTAATAGTATATATTTAATACTAAAATAATGCTTGTTTAGCAATGAAAATCATCTATTTTGGACACATGCTTTTTTTACATGATAAAAGCATAAATTAAAATTCAGTATAATAGTTAAATAGTTACATTTATTTTTGTATTACATTAGTATACTAATTTAACTAAATTAGATTATCATTATTTAAATAAAATTAAATAAACATGAATTAAATTCACAACAACAAAAACCAGCATTTTACAAATATAATAAAAAAAAAATTCATATTAAAATAGGCTACTGACAGATTTTAATTGTCATGAAAATACTGTCACAATCCAAAACATCTCAATGGTCCTAAAATGGCTTAATTTTATTCATGCAAAAACATTTTATTTTTGACATTGAGGTGAATCCAGACATTTCTTGACAGATTCCCTTTCTATTGTTTCACATTTGTTTGCACCTTCCCTGAAACACTCCTTCCTGTTGTCTTCGCATGCAGCACTGATAAATTGCGCAATCTCTTGTCTCTCTCATTTAATTAACTTCTGCTGTGAATGCTTGCTCTCTCCGGCTCCAGAACCGCATGAAAGAGAGTTTGTCTCTCTTCTACACCACCATCCACTCTCCGTGGTTCGCCAGTGCCTCCATCATCCTCTTCCTAAACAAGATGGACATCCTGGAAGAAAAGATCAAGACGTCAGACCTAAAAACGTACTTCGCAGGGTTTGACGGTATGAAAATAAGTATTTGTGCACCAACAGTTCAGTAAATCAGCCCCAACCTGCCCTCTGCCCCTTAAAAAGAAATATTATGGGATGAGAATATCAGGCTGTCTAGGAAACGGAATTGACAGTGCAGTTGGAACAGGTTTTGCTTCACAGCAGATGGTGTAAGACAGATATTAGTTTCTTAGTGCTGATATGGAGGCAGTATTTGTGGAAATGGCCCCAGTTTGATCGCTTTAGATCTCTCGCCCTCTACCCCTGTTACCAACGGCAACCAAAAAATAGCCAATTCCGTGCATTTACAGGCAGAAAAAGAGCATTAAACAGACTCTCTGATAGGAGAAGCTCCATCTTCTAGATTTAAAGATAGACAGCCTAGCTGTTATAGTTAAATTTAAGGAGACAGTACACCTAAAAAGAAAAATTCTATTGTGAAAAAATATAATTTATTTCTGTGATGCAAAGCTGATTTGCTGCTTAATCATTATCAGTATTTTTGGTGATCAATTATTATTAATAATGGTTGTAATTATTAACCATTATACATTTTTTCAGGATTCTTTAGTGAATAGAAAGTTCAAAAGAACAGCATTTGTTTAAAATTGAAATCTTTTTTTTATAAATTTAATGCATAGTTACTGAATTAAAGCATTTATTAGTATGTTATGTTTTTGTTATGGAAGGCTGTTTCCACCTCTGAATAAAAAATTAAAAAAAGGTCATTGCGACTTTTTATCTCACAATTCAGACATTTTTCTCACAATGCAAACCTTTTTTTTCTCAGAATTGCGAGATATAAACTCACAACTGTGAGTTATAAAGTCAGAATAGCAGAAATATAAACTCACAACTGCGAGATAAAATCTTTAAAAAAAGGACTTTTTTTACTTACAAATGCGAGTTTGAATCTCGCAATTCTGACTTTTTTTCTTGCAGTTCTGACTTTTTCTCAGAATTGTGAGATATAAACTCGTAATTGCGATTTACAAAGTCGAGTTCTGAGGGGGAAAAGAGACTTCTCAGAATTGCGAGTTTATATCTCAATTCTGATTATTCTGAGAAAAAAGTCACAATTGTGAGATATAACCTTGCAGTTCTGAGGAAAAAAGTCAGAATTGTGAGGTTTTTATCTTCTCGCAATTGCGAGTTTATATTTCCGCTATTCTGACTTTATAACTCGCAATTGCGAGTTTATATCTCACAATTCTGAGAAAACTGAAAAACGTTTTATTCAATGGTGGAAACAGGTTTCCATAAAGTTTGGAATAATGGAATAATCTCTTATCTCTTATGTTCACCAAGGCTGTACGCAGCAAATAAGCATATTAGAATGATTTTTGAAGGATCATAAATGCAGACATAATCAAGCTATTTTTGATTAAATAAACCCAGCCTTAAATGGAAAAGAGTTGCGTGAACATTCTGCTAAATATCTCCATTTGCGTTTTACAGAAGAAAGCCAGTCAGACAGGGTCAGTATAAGATGACAGTCATTTCTGAGTGATCTGTCCCTTTAATACAACATTAACCCAATTAAAAACTGCTACGAACTTTGAGCTCTAAAAGGGTTACATATTAATTCTCAAGCAGAAGCTCTTCACAATAGTGATTTTAAAAATGTTTGCTTAGATTCTTTCTCTCGGCTTACTTTATTGGTCCTGCCTCTGTAATTTGCATGTGCTCCTCCCAGTTCAATCGCTCTTACCTTCCAAGCTTGTACTAACTCCTCCCCTCCTCTGTGGTTTGGTGCCACCCTCAGGCAAACGGCGGGACGCGCAAGACGCCATGGACTTCATTCGCAATATGTATAAACAGAGGGCCATGTGTGCTGAGACAAAGGAGTGCAAAAACATCTACCCTCACTTCACCTGCGCCACGGACACCAATAACATCCGGAAGGTTTTCAATGACGTGAAAGACACTGTCCTTATCAAGTCTCTGCAGGAATACGGAGTGCTCTGAGGGCTACGTATTGCTTCTGCCAACCTAATAAACTGAGCTTGGAGGGACGCGCAATTGATGGCTTGAATTGTTTTTCCTTGTTCCACCTCTATGCAGCCTTTCTTTGTCTTTTGCTCAATCTATTCCTCTATTCTTACTTTTTTGTCGTTTTGGTGGATAAAAACATCAGGTTCTTACAGTTTGACACACTTTCTTCACACTAGATCATTGCAAATCATCTACTTAATGCGACATCACTCTGAAGGAATGAGGAAGCTGTCATATCACACCTCAGACTGTCACAGGAACGCCATACAACAGGCAGATTTTCAGCATGTTTTGGTTTCGAGGGGGTGGCAGGAATTTTACACTATAGCTGCTGGCGAGAATGACTGAGAAATACAAAGCAATGATTGGCTGATCTGTACTGGGGCACAGGCTCAGTCTCCTGCCCAAATATTTGACTTTACTGATTACTTAGAGCAAGAGGGTGGAGAGTTTCTTTTCAAATAGGACCAAAAAGTAATATGGAAGCCTGTTTCTGCCATAGAATAATAAAATAATAATAATAAATATTAATGAATAAGAATAAAAAAGATAACCTGTTATCTCACAATTCAGACTGTATCGTGAGACATAAACTTGCAATTCTGAGAAGAAAAGTCTGAAATTGTACAATATAAACTCGAAATTGTGAGAAGTCAGCAACTGTGAGATATAAACTCGCAACTGCTAGAAAAAAAAGTCAGAATTGTGAGAGAAAAAGTCGCAATGAACGTTTTTATTTTTTATTCCGTGGTGGAAATAAGAATAAATAAATAAATAAATAAAACAGAAATGCGAGAAATAAAGTAAGAATGTAAAGTTTTTTTCTTGGAATCGCAAGTTTATATATATTTATAGAAATAAAGTCCGACTTGTGAGATAAAAAGTTGCAATTACATTTTTATTCCTCGACGGAAACAGGCTTCCATAATTTCCTTTCTGTAACGTAGTAGTTTTTTTAATCACACAAACAGAAGTCAAATTGTTACAAAAAAGGCCTTAAATGAATAATGTTTAAAGTAAAATGTCGCTTATTTTCGTAATCTAAAATTATTTCGGTCCCACTTTATATAATGTGGCCTTAACCACTATGTAGTTACATTTAAATTAATCATTTGATGAAATGCACTTATTGTGTACATACATGTTTTTACATTGTACTTATATTGTAATAAATACCTGCATGTAATTACATCTGTTATTACATGTATAATTATACAGTTGACCCATCCCTTACACGTTAACCCACCCTTAAACCTACCAATACTACCAAACCTGTCCCTAACCTTATCCGTGTCTCACCTCAATAGCAGCACAAGTGTTTTGCAACACAATATGACCACAATAAGTACATTGTACTTATTTTCTGATGTAAGTACATAGTAGTTAAGGCCACTTAATATAAAGTGGGACCCATTTTTCTTTATAAACTATATTATTTTAGAGCAATACAGTCTGCTCAAAATAGAGATTATACTGTTACTTTAAAGATAAATGTATGAATTTGTTTATATATACAGTATGATGTGTATACATTTAATATATATAAAGTATAGTTCTTCTGGTAGTTCTGATGGTCTGTTTGTTGTGTATAACAAGTGTAATAGTATCTTTACCATAAAACTGTTATTAGTTAATACACAATGCATATATATGGCTTAATTTAGTATTAATTCATTCAAAACTTGGGTTAGCTGTTAAATTGTCATTAAGCATTTAAACTGATCCAATCCATCTGCTGTAATTCAAATTATAAGCTTTTTATCATTTCTAATGCTAGTGTGTTCACTGTGAATCAGTCAGGTAAGATTACACATACACATAAGATTAACTACATATAGATATGAGCCACTTTCCATGAATAAAGTACAAAAATTCAAATAGATTTTTTTTCTATCTTTTGATTGTAAACCTCAATATTAAGGTCAAAATTTGGTTACACTTTATTTTAAGGTGTCCTTGTTACAGTGTAATTATACACTTAGGCACTGAGTAATATGTACTTACTATATGGTTAGGATTAGGATGAGGGTTTGGCTTAGGGTTACTTGCATGTAATTATGCATAATTTATTGTTATTATAATACATGCAACATGGGTAACAAGGACACTTTAAAATAAAGTGTTACCAACATTTTTATTTAATTAATTTATAAGTTTATTTTTTATTTTCTGTTCATTTTGATATTTCGCAGTTACTATTAAATTCTTTCTAAATAGAATATAAATACAATATACTTTGAACTTTTTTCTTAAAAACATGAAATGAACATAAAATTTAAAAAAAAGTTTTAATGTACTGATAAACAGATTTCCCATAAATATAAGAAAACTATTTGCTTGATGATTTTATTGTTACAATAAAATGGGTAACAGAGTTGAGAAAGTGTAATGAGATTATTTCACCTCTGCATGCTGTAGAAAGTGCTGGATATGTTATATAAAATAGTTTATAAGTAACATATCTAATAGTTCTCAAAAAAATTGTATGTTTGCCTCAAATGCTTTGAAAAACCAAAAAGTGTCTTCAATTTTAGCATAAACGGTTTTTCTGTTTTATGTGGTCGAATTTAAAATCTTTTGTTCTTTTTTCCCCTCCTTTTCTATCCTTTGTTTTGGTTACATTTCCTTTTTTTGTCTGTCTTTTTTATCCAAATGTTTTCCAACTCCATCCTATTGTGATGCCAGGCAAAAAGCGAGACAAGAATGACGCGATGGACTACATCAGTGCCCTGTACCTCGAACAAGCTTTAAACCGTGAAAATCGAGCACGGAAGTGCATTTACAAACACTTTACCTGTGCCACCGACACCGACAACATCCGCAAGGTCTTTGATGACGTCAAGAGAACCGTTCTCATCAAGGAACTGCAGTTATATGGTATGCTTTAAGAAGCGGAGCGGCTTCATCTCACATGCAGACAGTCGGAACTGACTCCTGGAAAGACAAAACAATTGTTAAGATCACTACATATGTTATAACATGGTTGAATGGATATCTCTATTAATGTAAATACAGTTGATCTGAACTTCACTGACTGAGTCGTTGCACTTACATTTGAAAATATTTTGTTACTTTTTGTGCACCATTAAGAGAGAACTATCTTTACACTGAAATGTATTACTATATTCTACCAAAACAGAATATCACAAAATATGATATAAATATTCTTTGAAATGGACAAAATGCCACCATGTTCATGGTAAAATTTCATAAACTCTTTGATTAAAAACTGTTTGCGAAATGAAAATCAAGTACTTCATGTGTTTATATTTGCACACAATATAGATCAAATAAATATTGAGCACTGTAAAGTCTTAAAATGATGCAAAAAAAATGTTGCAAGTTTTAATGTAGAGAAAAAGGATGATAAATCATTTTTACACAATAAAATTTAAATTGATTGATTGATTGATTACCTTAAAAGACAATTGACAATAAAACAAAGTAAAAAATGTACCATTATTTACCTTCATATTATATAATTACCTTCAAATAATTAATTACCAAATAAGCATAATTACCTTCATACAATGAAAGAAAATTTTTAAAATTTGTTATAAAACCTTTGAGAGTTTGTGTGTGAATATACAGTGTAGGCTACATATATATTGTAGGCTATATATATCCATTGTATATTGTATATACATTGTAGGCTAATGTTTAAAGTGAATGTCATAAATGAGCTGTTCATTCATACATTGGTACGAGCTTACCTTTGCTCTGTGGAAATACAAACCGGAAGACAGAAGACAACGAGTTTAGTGCTGATAAGGGGTGTGGCCACACAAGGTCTATTTAAAATATCACAACAACACTGTACCTACAAAGACCTGCATTTATGCAGAAAGTATCTGAAATGTCTGGTTCCCAAAGGATCTGCTCCATCATAACCCACTCAAGCTTGAGGAGATTCCTCTAATCTCCTTTGCTTCACTTTCTCCTCCACACTACAATAACTTCCAGCGCCATAACCTATTTGCTGAACCTACAGGGCTCCAGGTGCTCTCTAAACAATCTGTAAGAGGTATTTTGTGGGTTTTAGGCAGAGAACAGAAATAACAGGGCAGGTTGTAGTCCTTTACTGCAACTGAAAAATTACATCACGCCAAATTTCACGTCTTCTCCTTCCCCTCTTCTCCCATTCATTTGATGAATGGGTGAAAGTACTTGAGCGCACAGGCTGGTTTTATCCTCATCGCTATAGAGACCACTTTTACAAGCTCTTTGTGACCCAAGTGAGAAAAGAGCATCTAATTGCTTATAATTTTAGCATGATGCGGGGCACAATCACACGCAGACTTTAAGGAGGTGTTTGAAAACAGCCACTCTCGCTTGAGTTCTATGAGTAATGCGCTGGGATTCAGTGTAATACTCTCTCTATCCGTGTGTAACATACGTCACAGAATAATTTAGTAATTTTCCCAAGGTCATGGACTTTCCCGCCACAACGTCATTTCCAGCACGTCTCAAATTACATATGACGGTGATGGAAATGATGTTTCAAACACTCTTGTTATAAAATGAATGGATACTTTGTCATGCATACACAAATACACAGAATTAAACAATTTTCCCCGTAATTAAATAAAGTACAACTGCGTTTACATTTACCGTTTCTTTCACTGACAAATTCAGTCCAGCCATTTTAAAAGGAGTTGCCCACGAAATTTCGCTAATATTTTTTAAAGACATTGTGTGTGCTTTTTTTATTTAGAGAAAAAAAGATAGAAGTAATTTTCACGCAATAAATATTTCGTGTTCTATTTTACACGTTATTAATATTTTATAGGCCTAGTGTTTTTTTGTTGTTGAAAGTCTGGGGCAATGGTAAAAGAGTAAAATACATAAATGACTGTTCACAAAACATATTTACCAACTCTATTTGGATAAAATGGTTTCAGACAGCCATAATCCAATCAATCAATCAATCAATCAATCAATCAATCAATCAATCATTTTGTTTAGATTAGATTTATACATTTTAATTTTTTTTTGACAAAACATCAATAGGCCTATAAAAAAGATCAAACAAAAATAAAGTATTAATGTAGAGTAAAAAAGTTTCTAAGGGCATTTTAATGTGATCTTCATATAATAAAAACACTGAAATCTGTTTTTTTTTTTGTAATCAATTTTAATATAAAAAATTGAAATATATAAGTGCCTGAAATTAAAGAAACACCCTTATACTGCAAGACATGAATGATTGAGCACTGAAGGAGGAACCTCTTTTTAACAAAATTCAACCATATTAAAATCAAATAATTACTAAATATTTAATTAAATAAATTAATAAGTGAATTAATAAATAAATAAAATTATTTTTCTACAAAATAAAATAAAATGTAATTAATATTAATAACATATAAAGTGATTCCAAACTTCTGCAGGAAGTTTTGCTTGGCTTATTACAAATGGCAAATACAAATCTTGAACCTCAGGTCAGTTTAAATGTGTAATTGGTTTGGTCTACTCAGTTTCATCTCCCTGTGAGTTATGATCCCTTTGAGGCCTCAAAAGAAAACGCTACGGATTCAAATCTCTCAGAGTGTCATTTTCGTAATGAGCCGTCCCGTACATTGATTAGTTCATCTGTCTGAAAGCTCAGTTGGGGAAATGCATTCCATGGCCTGCTGACAATCAACGTGGACAAGCTGTTCAAGCTCACATCTAGAAACAACATCTTTCTTAAATCCCCAGACCCAATTAAAGACGAAATTAGGTGAGGGAGAGAAGACCACCAGAGTTGAAAGAAACAAGGACAATGTTCATACTGTGAACTCAAATGGGCAGTTCAGAGTGGACACAGATGTCTTGACTGCTTTCTTGGGTTTGTTAAAGACGGTTTAAAGGGATAGTTCACCCAAAAATGAAAATTCTGTCAATCACTCACCTTCATGTGGTTTGAAACCCATAAGACCTTCATTCATCTTCAGAACACAAATTAAGATATTTTTGATGAAATCTGAATTTTTTCTGATCCTCCAAGACAGCAATGCAACTGACACGTTCAAGGCCCAGAAAGGTAGTAAAGACATCATTAAAATAGTCCATGTGACATCAGTGGTTCAACCGCAATTTTATGAAGCTACGAAAATAATTTTTGTACGCAAAGAAAACAAAAATAGTGACTTTATTGAACAGTTCTTCTCCTCCAAGTCACCATCTTCCGCCGTTATTGAGAGAACCATTATTGCAGCTTAAATGGAAATTCTGTCATCATTTACTCAGTCTCATGTTGTTCCAAAACTGATTGACTTTCGTCTGTGGAATTCCAAGAAAGATATTTGAATAACGTTGGTAACCAAACAGTTTCTGTTCCCACTGACTTCCACAGAATGGAAAAACAAACAAACAAACAAAAAACTATAGAAGTCAATGGGGCTGTTTGGTTACCAACATTCTTCAAAATATTTTCTTTTGTCTATGGAAGATTAAAGAAGATATTTTGAAGAATGTCGGTAACAAAGCAGTTTCAGAAACTGGTTACCAACATAAATATTTTATTTTTTCTTTAGAACACAAAAGAAGATATTTAGAAGAATTTTGGTAACCACATGGTATCGGAAACTGTTAGGGACCAAAATATCTCAATTTGCATTCCACAGAAGAAAGAAAGTCATACAGGTTTAAAATTTCAGGAGGCTGAGTAAGCGAATTACAGAATTTTCATTTTCAGATTTTGGATTTCGGATAGACCTTTAAATAGCCTCTGTTTGTACATGAATTGGTCGACATTAAGTTTCTACAAAGAAAAAAAGAGAAAATTGATCCTTTCAGGTCAAAAACTGTATAAAAGCACCTAAATACAGTATATGCACAAAAAAGTCTATACACTGGAAACGTCATTTCTGTTTGTTTCTTGGTCCATTTGTAAGAAATACCTAAAGATTGTGCAAACATAATGATCACATGACAGCTCAGGCCTTGACCCAGTGATTCACAGGGGTATCTGCTATTGTTCAGTGTCATGAAAGATTTGCCAATTACTGTGCTAATGTACACAAAAAGCAAGTCAGACAGGCTGAAAATACTTCCTTATTTATTTCTGAAGAAGTCAAATTTAATCTGAAGCATTTGTAAGGCACTCCTAAAACCAGGTTTGACGTCACGAAAGTCAAGTTACATTGATATTTAATACAGTATACTTCACAAAAATGTTTTTATCACATTAAACATAATTTATGCCTGTAGAATAGTAACTATGGTATTTTAAAGGATTATGTGTAAATTCTAATAATAGTTGTTAAATTTGGCATGCTGCATAGACAGACACTGAATCGCAGTCATGACACCAGTTTACCTACCCACGCGCACTAATAGACAGCGAGTCGGAAACACGCACTGAAGTGCGTCCTGATGTGTGATCCGGCGGCACT
Organism: Tor tambroides; assembly: GCA_021397915.2. Lineage (NCBI taxonomy): Eukaryota > Metazoa > Chordata > Actinopteri > Cypriniformes > Cyprinidae > Tor > Tor tambroides. Next base: position 8,875 of record JAFVLL020005863.1, on the reverse strand, counting down.
GGTGACTGTCATTCTCTGTTAGTTGAGCTGACACTCTTCCCGCTGGGCACCTTGTGTGTGTGTGTGTGTGTGTGTGTGTGTGTGTGTGTCAGCTTCCTAAAAGCAACAGCTGTGGAGCAGCCAGTCTCACTGCCCTTGTCAGAGGGACGCCTCGTTAGATGTGCTTGCCGTTCTCTCCAACAAACTCTGCTGGCCTTCTCTGTTTCCTACAATAGGGGTACATGTGAAAATAGTCTAAATTCAACAATTTCAAGAGAGAAAAAATGAAAATCCTTCCATATCGTCAGTCCAAACCTGTACTTTCTTCTCTTTTTTTCGTGGATCATAAAAGAGGATGTATATACACTCACTGGCCACTTTATTAGGTACACCTTGCTAGTACCGGGTTGGACCCCCTTTTGCCTTCAGAACTGCCGTAATTCTTCGTGGCATAGATTCAACAAGGTGTTGGAAACATTCCTCAGAGATTTTGGTCCATATTGACATAATAGCATCACACAGTTGCTGCAGATTTGTCGGCTGCACATCCATGATGCGAATGTCCCATTCCACCACATCCCAAAGGTGCTCTATTGGATTGAGGTCTGGTGACTGTGGAGCCCATTTGAGTAAAGTGAACTCATTGTCATGTTCAAGAAACCAGTCTGAGATGATTTGAGCTTTGTGACATGGTGCATTATCCTGCTGGAAATAGCAAAAAGAGGTGCAAAATTATTTCTTGTGATGGAAATAACACCACAACTGAAGGACTGTGGTAATTTGTGTAAAATGTATATTAGCTAAATCATTAGCAAACAATAAATATTGAACATAAATGTCAAATAACGTAATAGGCTTAATATTTATATGGATTAAACTTTGCATTTACACTACACTATATTTACTACAGTGTCTGAAAAAATGGTTCAGTGACATAAATCCCACTCTGGAAATCAGTCCTGGTGGGTGGACAAAGCCGAGACAGTTACGTCTTTGGTTGGAAAGAGCGAGCTCTTGTATTTCCATATTGAATATTAATGAGTGTTTGATTTGAGGGGGTGAACAAGACTGACCTTTCCTGCCACACTATACCAGTGATGAATCCCGTACACACACAGAGACTAATTCTAATGGAGAGACACCCAACAGAGACACACGAACAAAAACTTGCAATGGATTTCTGCCATGCAAGTTTCAAAATAAAGATAAACTGCATGCACATACTGTAGTTGTTGGACATTTTCACCAAGGAAAAACAGTATGATCAGGAGGCTAGTTTAAACCAGCTAAGACCAGCTTAGGCTGGTTTAAACATTTTTTCAGGTAAGTTGACCAGGAACTGACCATCTTAGACCAGTTAGAAACTAGCTAACATGTACCAAAATACAGCTGCACCAACACATTCTAACGGCAATTTCGTAACCATTTTACCATTGGCAAATTTGTAGGAGATCTTATAGTAAGATAATATGAATTTGTACTCATTTTTAAGATTTTGTACAATCTACTTTGCCCTACACTGCTGGGTTATTTTTTTAACCCAATTGCTCAGTTCAGCCTGGTAGGTCATTTTACTGGGTTATTTTTAATAGTTTTACTGGCAGACTGACAAACTTACTTTTTTTTCTAAAAATCACAGAATTCTATACAAAATTTCCACCTCGGAAAATGCACATTTTCTCATGAGTTTGGGTTTAGCTAGTGGCCGTTTACCAGCTTATTATCTAATATGCTCCAAAATGTAGCTGCACCAACACACTCTCATGTAGGGCTGGGCGATAAACCATATCATATCAAGATCGCAATAAAATTTATTGTCGATAACAATTATAAGCTCTGGACATTTTTACTCTATAAGGATTAATCTAACACTCTCTCACACAGCAGAAATAAAGGTGATAGCAGCCAGTCGGTGCTTGCTTGTCGCTAATGAATTTGTTCTATGTGTCTCTTTGTGAATGAATGCCGCAATTTCATCTCATATGTGGCGCTCACTGTGTTTTCAGCATATGCATATCAATAATATGAGAACTTCATCTCCAGAGCTGCTCTGAGAGTCACTTCAGCAGCTTTACACAGTTTCATTTGACAAAACTACCATCAAACACACACTGAATCTCAAAGATCTTCACCACAAACCAGCAAAATAAGAGCTTGGCTTAACTTGAAGAAATGATGACAGAAATATATTATTAGTGAAATATATTACAATAATAGGTGTTTCTAATTAATTTACACAGTTCTGTTGTGCAGCATCTTGCTTGACATTAAAAATGCAATGTTTTGTTGTAAATTCATTTCATTTGACTATATTTTAAAAGGATGATCAAACTGTTAAAGTTTTATTAATTCATTTCATCAGACATTTTTATGATAAATTTGTATTAAATCATACACAGAAACCAGAAAAAATCTAATGAAAAAAAAAGAAATTAGGAATAAAATGGATTTCATCGGGCCCTAAATTAAAATGTATCTTACCTTTTAAGTGTAATTGTGAACAAACAAATTTGTTTACATTCATTCTCAAGGCCTAACAAACAAATATTTCCTTCCCCATTAATGTTAAATGAATATTGCTACAAATATAGATATCATATTATATGGAAAAAAATATTGTTATAATATTTTTGGCCATACCGCCCAGCCCTCTCTCATGGCAATTCATAACTCTTTTAAGTTTTGGCAAATTGGTGACTATTTTGTATGTGTTCATATAATCTACTTATGCCCCACTGACAGATTTAGAGGTAGACCTTCAAACTTAAAAGGATAGTTCACCCAAAAATTATAATTCTGTCATTAATTACTCCCTTTCATGAAGATGAACGAAGCTCTTATGGGTTTGGAAAAACATGAGGATGAGTAATTAATGACAGAATTTTCATTTTTGGGTGAACTATCCCTTTAAGTTTTTCTAAAATTCAAATGTTTCCATACAAATCATATTGTACAAATTCATACAAAATTGTTAAATAATACATAAAAGAATACGTGAAGTCAGAATACGTAATGATACTGGAATTCGTACAATCTCATTCATACATTTTAGTACGATCTGCTTGCATCCCACTGATGGCTAGGCATGTAGTAGAGATTCATGTTTACATTTTTTTTTCCTAAAAATCACACATTTCCGTATAAATCCCATCGTAAAAAATCAAATGAACTCTCCACCTTGCAAAAACAGTTACATTTTCTCATGAGATCAGGTTTGACTGCACAGCTGGTGGGGCTGGTAGACCACCTTAATTAAGATCAGTACTGATAGACCACCTTGGTTTGCCTAGTCAAACCATCTGACCACTTTAAACTGGTATGACCCAGTTTTTCTATTATGGCATTGCAAGCTAACAAAGCGACAATGCACAAAATTATCAAGCTCCTGTCATAATCAACACACCCGTTTCCAGTGTAGACCACTTTGTTGATTGCAATAGAAGCATTATAATTCTGTTGCTCGCTTGATCACTTAGACCCAGCATACAAAGGGCGCAAGGGTGCATACCATCACACCTACAGAAATAGAGCAATACGGACAAAAACCACATAAATATGTATTTATACACAGAAACATGAACTCACACAGACTTCAAAGCAAACATCAAACCAGAGAGAGCGTTTGCAAATTTGTACATCGCAAGTAATTTTCTCCTTGATGGAGTTTGGAGGTGAGGTCAATCTGCTATAATGTATTCTGTAATTTCAAGGCCGGTTCTGTCAGCAGGTCTATGGGGAGGCTTAAAAGCCTAGTTGACCTTTCCAACGAGACATTAATAGCACTTACAGTGATGGGCCGCAAAATCAGGATAGTTTATAGACAGGAAAAGGAGATATTTTTCAGCCTTGGGGCAGTGAAGATAGCATGAGGCTAATGCTAAATGGCCAGTTCCCTGCAGTAAGTGCCATTACTGGAGTTGTTGGACTCAATACTGCTGTGCTAAAAGGTTAAGACAAGGGTGTTGGTACCTGTCTAAGGGCAGGGGAGTTCTCAAATACAACCATTTTGTCATTTATGCTTTCCTGAACTCCTGTTATGCCAGAAAAACACTCTATGCAAATGCAAATGCAAATGCTAATGCTGTGCTATTAAACCGGATATGTTGTTATTCAGGCAGCTAGCTATAAAATTGTCAAAAGTTTAGGTAACTTTGCCTGACTTGCTTAATGAGATGCTCTTCAAACTTTCGCTCCACCATAATAACACTTCTAAAAAAAAGCAAGCTTAATTGTATTAAATGTGCACTTGCAGTGTACTTAAAATAGAGTGTATTTTTTGAAACCTGGACTTGCAGATGATGTAAAATTAATGAAATACTCAAAAAGAGTTCATTTTCTTTTTTTAAAAACTTTATTTATGAGTTTTTGGACAAAGTTAGAGTTCATTTCCATTACTATTTTCTTAACACAATTAAGTACACTTTTAAACTTTTTTTAACACTTTTTACTTTGTAATAATGTCAATTAAATGTTTAAGTATTAGTATAAGTGTTTTAATAATTGTTTAGAAGAAGTAGTGCACTTAAGTTGATGTGTTGACTAACATACAAAGTATTTATTATAATTTTAAGTGTATTGTAATTTGACATTACATTAAAAGTATTTAAAGTAGCGGTGTCAAATTGATTAATCGCGATTAGTCACATCCAAAATAAAATTTTGTGTTTACATAATATATGTGTGTGTATATTTATAAGTAGATATAGCTAAATACACACACATACATGTATATTTTTAAGAAATATATTTAATATATATTTATATTTATGTATAATATAAATTTTATATAAATATGAAAATATGTACACATGTAAATATTTCTTAAATATATACATGTATTTGTGTGTACTTATATATAAACATGTAAATATGGGAGGAGGAAATAAAGAGAAAATCCTTTAAAGAAATAAACACTCAACATCCACAATACTCAACACTCCCAACCTATATATAAATGTGAGTTCTTTTTGCTGTGGTTTTGTGATTAGCTTGTGTTATGTTGTGTGTTGTTTTATGTTAGTCTGTATATGTATTTTGTATACTCTTTATATGTATAATAATAAAAAAACAACAACATATAAATATACAAAGTACACACATATTACATAAACACAAACTTTTATTCTGGATGCGATTAATCGCGATTAATCGATCTGACACCACTAATTTAAAGTTGTTATATTTAGTATCAAGTTGCAACCTCATCATTACAAGTGTGTAATTTCAAAAATATTTAAATACATGAAATTCAAGTTTTAACAGAAATGACATTAAAGTATATTTTAGTATACCATAAATGCTTGTCCATCCATCTGACTTCAACCGTATTTCAAAAATAACAGAAGTAAAAATGAAATTACACGTACAGATGTATTTTGTGGGTCAAAAAAGCAATCTAATGTTAAGCCGACTGCATTTAATATTATATAACTTAAACTATCATACATATTCAATACATATTGTAAATAACATGCAATTAAGTGTCTGAAATTGTGCTGTCAAATGATTAATCACGATTAATCGCATCCAAAATAAAAGTTTTATTCACATAATGTGTGTACTTTGTATATTTATTATGTATATATAAATACACTCACATGCATGTATATATTTAAGAAAAATGTTATGTTTATTTATTAAATATATTTATATATAATATAAATTATGTAAATATAAATATATACATGTAAATATTTTCAAAATATATACTGTACGTGTTTGTATTTATGCATACTACATAAATATACACAGTACACACACATATTATGCAAACAAAAACTTTTATTTTGGATGCGATTAATCGCGATTAATCGTTTGATAGCACTAGTCTGAAAACATTACATTAACATCACAAATATATTCTTTTAAAATATATTATTTCTGTATTAAGAGCTCTTTTTAATATGCTAAAGTGTTGCTGTTTTTTTTTTCTCAAGGGAATAGTTAACATAGCATAAGAAGAAAGTTTATGATAATATAAGTGGAAGCTACTTTGAAATCAAGTAAAAACTATGCTTTTGAGAAATTTGTTAGCTACACTACAAGCTGCTAACTACATTGAAACTCCTCTTTTGAAATACTAGTTGCACGAAAAAATGATGCATGAAGTTGAAAGTGCACTCACATACAATTCCGCTCACATACTCTGGTCTGGAATTATGCGAAACAAAGACAAAGTGGACTGATATAAACAATGAAATTTCCCTGTGCTGTAACTAAACTGATTATGTATTCTATGAAAATCAAGGTATTTCCATCTTCATTAAACATTGCAAATAGAATATGATGATCAAATTAAAAATACATATACATATGCATCTAATTAAACCCCGTCATTATCAATTATGGGGGCAATCATCAAAATTGATAATGTGGTATAATTAGGATTTCCATGAGAATATTGTAACTATAATTTTCCACTCCTGTGGCTGATATTCCCCAGTAGGCTTTCCTTTTCTCCTTTCCAGAATGAGGATGCCAGATGATATTGAGATAATGAGCCAAACACACAAAGACACACACTCACACAAAGGCACTTTCATCTCAAGAAATCTAATTAGTCAAACGCCATTTGAGAGGAGAATTGTGGCAACTTCATCTTCCCCATCTTCACCAGCACTCCCACACTGATTTACTCAGGGTGAAGGTTAGCATGGAAAAATGCGAGCAATTACGGCACGACACAACTGAAAGATGAACATTTGCGTTTTTGAAACCAAAACGGTGTAAACAAGGCCATCTAAAGAGCAAACGCAGAAGGAAAAAAGGGAAAACACACCAAAACAGCATCAACAAAGGCTCAGACTGTGGGCTGCTGCAGAGATAAATAGCTACGTGCCTGTTTGGCCATCTCTCTCTGATCTTCTCAGCCTGTATGGACACTGTCACTGAAGCAGACGGGCCATTTGTACTTCTGAAATCCTTTACTGGTGAACTGCCTGAGATGAGACAGAAACATAGTGTGATGATGGACACAAATAAAAATACAACCCAAAATTGCGCCATATCCAAAAAGAAAAGAAAAAAAAAATCCATATAGGTTCTTGCACATATTGTAACTGCAGTTAATAAAATCTAAAAATAAACCACCTTAAACTATATAAGACAACATATTATATTTTAGAACATGTGAAATGCTAAAAATTAATTCAATTACAAATTCAAATAACATTAAAATAACAATTAATTATTTAAACAAATTGTTTAAAAATGCAGTAACTTAAGAATAGAGACATTTTCTATTTTTGGTTACGGAAATGAAATGACAAGTATAAACAACATTTTCTTATTATTATTATTATTATTAATAATATATAAAATTATTAACAGAAAATAATGTTATATTCACATAATATAAAAATAATAATAAAAACATTTATGCAATAACTTAGGGATAGAGCCATTTTCTATTTTTGGTTAAAGAAATGAAATAACAAGTAAACAACATTTGATTATTATTATTATTAGTAGTAGTAGTAGTAGTATTAATGAATTAATAATAAATAAAATTATTAATAGAAAATAATATTAAATTCATATAATTAATATAAAATTAATAATAATAACTACAAATAATTAAACATATTTATTTAAATTCAGAAAATAATACCATTATAGTTAAACCAATTTAAATGATTTACATGACATGCTGATCTTTATAATTAATCTCAATCAATCACATATAATATTATTTAACTAACTGTAAATATAACATTTCTGCAATAACTTAAGAATAGAAATACTATTTTCTATTTTTTGCTTAAATATACATTTTAAACTATACCTTTTGGATTAAGTTTATATAATTGGATTTTAAATTATACAAAAAGAGAAAAAGAATATACCAGAAAAAATAAAGACATAAATATATACAAAATAGATTTATATAAATATAAAATATATATCAATATATATCAAAATACCTAAAATATAAATGTAAAATGTGTGTGTATGTACATATATATATATATATATATATATAATAGTTTGTATATTTTGCATAATATATTTAATATAGTATATTTTAGTACTATATCAGGTGTGTATACAAGCATACATACATATGTAATATGATTTAAAAATCTTTGATTTAAAAAAAAGTGGAAAATAATATACCATGAAAAAGAAAAAAGAAAAATATATTTTAAAAGATAATATATGTATATATATATATATATATATATATATATATACAGAGCTGGGTAGTAACTGATTACATGTAATCTGGATTACGTAATCAGATTCCAAAAATTAAAGTACTTGTAATTAAAGTAAGTTACATTTTAAAGTACTCGTAATCAGACTACCGTTACTTTTTTATGGATTACATGATTACATAATATTCACACATAGTAATAAATTATTCATAAATGATTGATTCTCCCTAATTTCTCTGTTTCATCTTTTGTATTTTTCTTTCTAAAACAGCCTAGCGATTATATATATATATGTATATATAGTCCAGTTTTGTGGACATTCACACAGAGATCAGTCATTAGTCTGGTGGCAACAGCATTTGACCACTGGATTTACAAAAATAATTTCAGGTTTAAGAAGGGTTTCAACATTGCATCAACTACTGATGAATACATTCATTTTTATTTGAATTATTACTCTGTAGGTTTTTTTTAACCATGTATTAGTAATTAATTAAAATGCACATATTCATATTATTTCGTAGTTACATGTAATGCAGGCATTCCAAAACTTTTTGTCATCTAAACCTTATTCACCAAATATATTTGCTTTAAGTACCCCTGATTTTAAAATAAATATTTCAATAATTAAGTATCACATTTGCATGTTCACGGTTTCTTTGATGTTGATTAATGATCACATGGCATGCAGGTAAATAAAAATATTTCATCTTTTTTAGTAAGTGTTTTATTTAAAACAA
>JAFVLL020005861.1:0-42913 GCA_021397915.2 Tor tambroides | reverse complement strand
CTGGAAGGAAGCATGTCGATTAATGACTATAAATCATAAAGCAGCTGTATAATTTTCTCCCTGTGTGATTATTGCAGAATACTCTCACTTGATACCTCACAGTAAACAGCTTCTCTGGTGACTGGTGCAAAATGTTTTCGGCATCTGCTCTGCTCAATCGAAAATGCCAAAAGGAAGTTACAACCTCATTGTCATGAACTTACGATCAGTCAGTGTGTCTTTATTATAAATTTCTCATCATTTATAATGTGAAACATTTCTGGCTCACTGACACTGAGGTTAAGTGAGGCTGTGCTGTTTTTAGGGTGGAAGTGAGTGTCTTTGAATGGCCCCAGTAGACATAAGGGAGAAAGGGGTAGTTATCATAAGACTGGTACACAAATGTGTTTTTGTCTAGCAGTATTTTTTATATTGGCTTCAAACATCTAGTTTAAAACCCTCTTAAATTAGAATAATTTTTATAAATACTGTCCACCAATAACTCTATTTTTTTTATGTCGCTCTTGGGAAACAGGTGAACACAAAGAAACCACACTGGCATTCAGAAGCAAGAGGCAATTATATTATAAAGGTAGATTTTAACTGAATGACTGATACTGCATTTTCCAGACATGGTTATTTTTCTTAAATGTCAGGTTGGGGATATGTTTCCACACATTAACTACATAATTAAACCTAATTCATTAATTATAGTTTTACCTGGCTAAATATATTTTCGCTGTTTCGTGAATAGAGTTGGGAATCGTGAAGCGTACGATCACACAAGTGTGATTTGATCATTTAAATCTGCGTTCGCTGACCTAAAGAGAGCAGCTGTCATGTATATGAATGAAACAGTTTCACTGTTTTTTCAACCACACAAGTATCATTATTTCTGTGTTGCAAACATTGAAATAATCCCAGAAGTACTGGGATAAAAATTAATAGTTTGGATATAAACTCTGATGTGTATGGCGATCAAAATAGAGTGAATCACCTTTTGAACGTAGTTTGACACTTCAAAGAAAGATTTATCGATTATATTGTTATGCCAGTAGGTGGCGATAAGGGGCTGTTAAAGTGTATTTGTCTTTGAATCATTCAAGAGATTTGTTCAAAAACACTGATTCATCCAGTAATGAAACAAGTAAATCTTGAGTGAGTCATTGAATCATTCATTCATAAATTACGTATAATTTTGTTTATTTGTCTGTTGTTGTTTTTTTGTTGTTTTTTTTCTTCAGAATCGTGAGAGAACCACAACTTCCATTTACAAAAAAAACAACTCAATTTATCCAGAATCACACAGCTCTATTTTGCACACAAACATGTCTTTAACGAGTCCAGTTTTTATGTAGCCTTTTGATTTTTGTTCATGGTATTCAGCTGCAGCTAAATGTTTTGCAAAATGAGACCGAATATTAATGGTAAAAATGAATTTTTTTTTTTTATGGTGGGTGAGGGGTTTAGGACTATTCCAAGGGCCTGACGATGGTGGGGGAGAACGCGATTTACCGAAGGGAACGCGGAACACTATTCCTACGAAGGGGGATCCCACCGGAACGCGATCGGAACGCGATCACGATTTCTACCGAGGGGGATCCCTGAACGTGAATGATAAAATGGAATTGATAATTTAAACGATACCCAACCCTATTCATGAATGGCAGGTTCCGCTGTGACAACTTTCCCCAATAGCAGGCACTATATGGGGTATGCTGTCACAGAAGACCAATTAATTGTGCAGAATGTAATACTGACAGCTAGCAGTTGACACCCTCCCTCTCCTCCTCAGACTCGACGCTCACAGGGGTTGCCAGATTGAGTACATGCAACAGGAACAAATGTAATTGACAATGGAAGGCGACAAAAGCCTTACACTGTATGTTGATGAGTTTATGTATCCACGTTTTAATATGCCTCATAGAGCTTTTTAGATGGATGCTGAGGCTTTTTATGTCGAGTAGATTCTGCAATCTTTGACCCAGTTCATATGCTGGCTGCCACAGCTGCAATACGCTGTGTTTTCCAACAACTGGCAACCCGGAGTGTCCAAATACTATTGGGTAAATTGGCAGTGGGCGGAGTCACACAGACCAAAACAAAAACAGACATTCTGATACGAAATGCACATTGCAAAGCAGAATAACTGTTGTATCACTGTTTTTCGGAGAAATGTGAACTAAACATGTTTCCTAAATACCTCCAAACATATTATATTTTTCTGATTTAGTACAGTCAAATTACATACAGCACCTTTGAAACTTTTCTTCCTGAGCAGTAAGCATACAAATGCTCAATAGCTTTTTTTGTAGTATAGATTTCAAGGTATATAAAAATTGACCTGCCAACCTTGAAAACAATCCAACCTTGAAGTATTTACTTATTTAAAATAAACCTATTTACTTAGGCTACTTCATGTCTAAATAAGACTATGCTAGCTCATCTTCTTTTCTCCTTCCTTCATTCTTTTCTGCAGTGTTTTGGTGGGGAAAGTTGATCCCTCCCTGGCCCCTGTTCCTGTCAGGATTAAGAGCCTGTTAGACACATGCGAAGCAGGAAATACCTTAACTAGACCCTACTGAGGTCACCATGGATACCAGCCCAAAAACCTGCTGCTACAGGCCTCTTTCTCGCTCGCCTTTATTAGCAGAGTTAATGGTAGTGATGGGCGGAGTTACTACAGCAGAACTAGTCAAGAGGAAACCTGGCTTACGTTTGCGCTCTGTTTACTATTAGAAATGTGTTAGTAATGAGCATAACGGTATCACCAAGGCAGTTTCTTTCCTTAAAATCGTTCGTAAATGAATGCTTTTTTTTACAACCGTAGTGCCAGACTTTTCAGAAGAAATTTTCATTTGTAATTTCCTTTGCATTCGCCTTTTTGTTTTTTGGTTCTTTTTACCACAGTGACTCAGTAGGATGTAGGCCAAGCATTGTTTCTTTAGATATACTCACATTTCAAAACAATAGTGTAAATTTCGTCTTCAGCGGCTGGCAGGATTTCATAGAAATTTGACCTTTTTTTGAACAATCATCAAATCCTGGTGCATCTTTACAGGAAACCAAGCATTCAAATCCCTGCGCAAGTCAAATGCATTGTTATTGAAAGGAAATTAATCCAATTACCATTTGAATATGAAGCAGACACCATTTGTTTTGTAAATGCGAAAATCTCACCTACGCTTGCTGTTAGTAAAGAGTCACAATTAGCATATGGTGTCAGTATGTGCTCGTCAGTCTTCTTTTAAACAGGACCCCCAACAGGGATAATTCTCCAGTACACTACTCTAAGAAGCAGCCCCCCTTTAAAAGAGTGCAGCCAATTGCTTGAAAGGTGAAGACAGGAGATACATAATGTTGATGGACAATGAATCAGCGTAATTATATTTAGACTTTTTTAACCCCCCCCCCCCCCCCCCATCTCTGCTGGTCGTCAGGAGCGACGGGTGGGCTCAGGTGGTGGTGTCTGAGGCAATGCCCCCAACCTTGCATCCCATAATCAAATTTGAGCTTGATCTCAGAATTGGCCTGACAATTGGCCCTTGACTAAATCAAACACAGATTTGATTTAGCAGTGACTGAGGTGGGAACTTTGATAGATGCTTGAAGGTGTTGTGGCTCATCCATTGGATGCCAAACACTAATATTCTGGGGCTCGATTACCATCTTTCTTTTCAAGAAAGAAGCTAAGATAAATTCTGAGATGTTCATAAGAACAATACAATTCTTCAAAAATTAATTACTCAAATGGAAGTCTTAAATGACTTTAGTGTTGTCTGATTGTATGGTGGTTCTTGTTGAAAACTCGCTGGTCAACTGTAAATGTAAAAACACCACAAGGCCGTCTTTTTGCAATGCCTGCAGATTGCATAAAACATGAAGCACACAACCAATATATTTTGATAGGAGTGCAACATTTGTCGTAATGTTTTTAATGCACCGTGAGCGAGATTTACTAAACACGACAAATTAGCGTTAGAGCGTAATTCTATAAAAGCGCAGATGGGAGGGCAAAATTCTGCGTGTGACTTACTGACAATGCGCACATTAAAAAACACAGGCACAGCCAGATCATTTCCATAATGACTAGCGCAATCTACCAAGAGCAGCGCAAATTACCGCCAGCTTTAAGACATGCTTTTTTTGGGCGTTAAATAATGGTGCAAATACCAGTAATTTGACGAGAGCAAACGTTAGTAAATCGCATTGCATGATTCATTTTAATACTCTCCTCCCATAAATTTTGCGTCTGAAAGGGAAACTCCTACAAATGCATATTCAGTAAGGTCAGGCACAAAAATAACTGTCTTTTCAGCGCTAATTCTTCACTGCGCATCTGACAGGACTATTTTTAACGCCAAAAGACTGTTTGCGCTGGCGCAAGCTGTTCTGGCCCAATGTATTCTAAATAATTTTTAAAGGGCCTGTCCCAAGATGTAAAGGTTTATTTTGTTTATATGTGAGATTCCTATTTGACTCATTTTTGTTGTTACTGAATTTCAAATTCAGCCAAAAGTCACGTCAAGCACAATCACGACCAATCATTGTTTACATTATCAATTATTAGTGTCACTTCAGAGTACTTCTGCACATCCCTAGTTATAGTGATATTGTTTGACTAATGTAATGCTTAATATTTAAAATAACAACAAAAAAGTTGACAGTTTGGAGGTTATCCTAATTTTAGCATGGGAACTTTTTTTGCGCCATTTTTTCAGATCTTGTCTTTAGAACAACAAGAGAAAAAGAAAATAACATTCTTAAAATGTTTCTTTGACATACAAAATATTCTTTACCTTATTCTTAAGGTAGAAAATTAGAAAAAAATAGCAGTTAAGAAGAATTTCATTCTTAATGTGTTGCAAATCTTGCCCCTGGATTCAGTAACAAATAAAATAAATGATATAAACTAGAAGGGGACACTTAATTTCTAGCGATTATCGTCAATTTGATTTCACAGATACTAATTAAACTAAACTGAGCTAGACAATGACATCTCTGAATTCAATAATGAAATGCCCTTAACTGAAAATTGAATGTTTAATCTTATTATTATACATTACTGACATTCTATCCTCCAATTTGATACTGTTAAGTGCTTTGACACAATCTGTATTGTTAAAAGCGCTATATAAATAAAGGTGACTTGACTAGAAAAAATACAAATGTCTACTGTATAGGAAGTGTGCATGGAGATTGAATGGAAATGCTATATCTGTTAGTACACAGTAATTCATTTAATGAAGCATTGAGTTTATAGAAAACATTTTGATTGATTTGACTAGTTCATTTAATGCAAATAATTATTTAAACTTAAAAAAAAAAACTAGTGTACTAATTATGCCCCTCATCTCTGTTAAACATAAAAGATAAATTTGATTAAACCTAACTAATTTCTTGCATCCTGTTCTTAGTGTTAGCCCTGGTCGAGCCGATGCCATTCACTTTGTATCTGGGGGACAAACTGGAGCTGAGCTGTAAAAGTATAGAGGAGACACTGGAAGTGACCTGGACTAAGGACCACATTCCCCTGGTTGATGGAGAGCACACTCGCCTGCGCGACCATCAGATGGAGATTGAAGCAGTAGAGCCGGCCGACTCTGGTCTGTATGCTTGCTTTGCTCAGGGACCCAACAGCAATCATACAGAATTCTTCAATGTCAACGTTACAGGTGAGAAATGATGAATTGGTTTGATTTTCATATTGTTCACAACAACAAAAATTTTACCTTAATTTTTGTTCTCAATCAGATGGATTGGCTTCTTCAGAAGATGATGAAGAAGATGAGTCTTCTTCCAAGGAGGCCAAGCTATCGAGTGACCAGAAACTGCTTCGTGAGTCACCCTCCTCTCTTAGTCAAACTCTCTGTGCTCAAAACTCTGACTAAAAGAACTGCAAATGTCAATAACAGTATCTGTTTCTTACGAAATTGTTAGGATTTTCCTTTAAAGTAGGAACTATAACAGGAAATAGTGCACATTTTTGTCTTATAAACCACAGGCGTCTTGTGGAATGTGCCTTTGTTCATTAGACTGAAAGTCTTTATTACTTTTGATGGATTACTCTGTGAGTCCCAGGGGCACTATCTAGCCAGTCAGGAGTGAAACCAGCAACCAACACCCAAATCTCACACACTTTGATCTGCCACTTTGGATTACTGTTCTAAAATAGTCATGGCCTTGGTATTGTTCACACTGTATTTCTGAAACAGTGGTTTTGAATGACCAGTCAAACTTGCTCAGTCTTATTTTATGTGCTTTCTGTTTGTTCCTCAGCAATGGCACCCATCTGGGCTCAACCTGATAAGATGGAGAAGAAGCTCCACGCGGTTCCCGCCAGCAAAACTGTCAAGTTCCGTTGCCAGGCCAATGGAAACCCTACACCAACACTCAAGTGGCTCAAGAATGGCAAAGAGTTTAAGAAAGACCAGCGAATAGGTGGCTACAAGGTGAGGGAACTACACCACAACCCATTAAAATCACGAAACATACAACATTTTGGTTACCTAACTCCAGGTTTGCTAGCCAGCAACTCTGGTTTGGGGGTTAAAAGGGCACCCCGTTCTCAACAGATCTGTCTTCCAGACACCTCACTGTAGTATGACAGGCTGAATAGCCGTGCCTGGAAGGCAGACACTGGAGCCGTGGGTTTCTGGTGGAGGCAGCCTACTCTTGCTTGGCTGTCCTCATTTTACACAACTGGTTGTGCTCAGACAGATAAGAATAAACTCCAGGATAAACTAACTCTGTCATTTGACCATGTGGATTAGGAATGGTAACAGATCCAAAGTAATAAAACATTTAAAGTGATTGCTTATCAAAGCGTCATTAGTAGTAGTGCTTTGTTTGAGTTTCAGCCTCAGTTCACTTGTTTCACACTTGTTAAATTTGCAATTCAGACCACATTTGTTCTAGTTACGCGTAGTACTGTTTTAATTTAAAATTAATTAATTTTGGAATGGATTTTTCCAGGTACTGTGTTGTTGTGGAACACAAAAAGAGAATTTTCGTCATGCATCTGTTGTCCATATAAGAACAATTTGTAGTAATTACTTCTGCCAAGCTTTAAAAAGTATCAAAAACATAATATATCAGTGTCATTCATAGAACGTGAACTGATATTTCACCAAAATTGAATGAAAATGAAAATTGTCATCATTTTCTCACCCTCATGTTGTTCCAAAATCTTTTGAAGAGACATGATCACTTTTATTCACATGTAATTATTGATCAGTGCACATCAAATACAGTCAATCGCAGCTCAAGAAAAAACCTCATTGGCTCTCATGCGTCAAGCAGTCATGCTTGAGGTTCCGTTTGAGGCCTGTTCACACCAAGAATGATAACTGTAATGATAACGATTTTAGCGTCCACACCAATGCAAAATAACTGTCTGCTTATTATGAGCGTGTGCTGCAGTTTTGTCACCTGTCACTTTAAATGCTCAAGCTCTTTAAATGAGGATGGGTTATGATTGGCTGTCAGCATTTAGCATTCTTCAGCTGAAAAAAAAATTGAAAGTGATTCCAAAATTATCATTCCTCTGTGCTTTTATCATTATAGTTGTGTGGATTCTGTTATGATTTTAAATTTTACATGATTTTTAACTATTAATTGTTGTTCCATTTATCGTTCTTGACGTGAATGGGCCTTTACTTTGAATGTAGCATATGAGTTGTATAGACTACTTTGATGCTTTTATGGTCTTTTTTTTTTCTTTTGAGCTATAAAATAAACAGTGTAAATATATTGTGAAAATTCATAATTTCTCTTAAAAATTACAGAATACTGTATTCAAAAATCTAAATGAGTAAATAAAGACAATCTTAATTTTTGGGTTGAAATATTACTTAAATTACATTTTCTTCATTCTACATCCGTCTACATGAACATTTAAAGTGATATTTTCCGCTGTTTTCTGCTTGTGTCATTGTGGACCTGTAGCGTCTGTGTTTCTCATCAAGGTGTTCTCCAGCTGGGAGACATTAGTCCTCTTCCTCTCCTCACCGCATACACACTTTACCATCTGGAGTGTGTTTGAGGCCACTGCAATGCATACACATATGCACGCACGCACGCAGAGTAACGTGCGTTGACGTGGTTCATACAAACATTTGAGAATAACGAAGCAGTGCTCTTTATTTATTTATTTTTTTTAACCGAGCCATATCATAGCTATAGTAGTGCATATATACATTCATCCAAACATGTCTCTGAGCTCCAGGAGTGTGAGGGGCTTCTGTTAAGGGGCCCTGCAGCTTTTCTTAGTAACCTCCCCCAGCACTGTTCCCAGTCTCTCGTGGTTTCTTTTGTTTAACAAGAGTCTGGCACAATTGTTCGCTTACATTAAGTGATTGTGAAAAGGAAGTCAGGCAGACTGTGAGTGTAGCAGCTCACATCTGGGGTTCTGTAGGCCGAGAAGCCATAACCTCTTATTAATTTTGCCCAACCTAAATCTAATTTAATCAAGAAGAGCTGTTACTGCAGGAGTGTCTGGAGGATCTTTATAGGCTAAGTTCACCTCGAATATGAAAATCCTGTCGTCATTTACTCACCCTCAAGTCATTCCAAACCCATATAACATTCATATTTCTGTGAAACACATAATGAGATAGTAGTCAAGGACAAAAAAGGCAATATAAAGTACTTTAACATTACACTTCCGTGCTTCTGAAGCCACATTTAACTGTGTGACAGTCAGACTAATAAGAATAAGTGCATATTCACAAATAACAAAAATGTTGCAAATATCTGCCATAGTTAATATAATATAGACAAAAAACATAAATATATTAACAAAAATATACATTTATTGAAAACTGCTGGTTTGTAGAGATCCATGTTGCTTAGCAGACACATGTTTTTTAATAGACTGAAGTTTGGCTTTTTCTGGCAGTTCATCGAGCGTTTGGCTTGAGAAGAGGTCTGTATTAGTGGACATGGAGTGGCCCGTTTCCCACTCTCTACCATGAAACACACTGTTCTCCACGGCTCTAATCTCGTGCCTGACTGATGTTAAACTGACCTGACTGGGATTTGCTGCCAACTCACTCCGTTAAACTTCTTCAGCCTTTCACTGAAATGATCTTAAAAGACAATCAGGCCTCTAATGCATCTAGCAGTTTTCTGCTTTTACATGTTGGGCTACAAGAAGATTTTGTCTATAGAAGCCTATGATTGAAGAGTTTTACTTTTGTGCACACAAACAAATTTTTTTTTTTCTAAATAGTTCCTACAATATGGGATAACTTCAACTGCATTTAGGTCTGCACACTTAAATCACTTTTTATTTTCCTCGACAGGTTCGAGAGCACATGTGGACCATCATAATGGAGTCGGTGGTACCGTCAGACAAAGGCAACTACACCTGCCTGGTGGAAAACAAATACGGCAGCATCAATCACACCTACCAGCTGGACGTAGTTGGTCAGTCATGGTTCTTTTCTCATCTCACCTCAACATTTTGAAATTTAGTTTAATTTAAATGTAATTCCCCCCCCCCCCCAAGTCCAAATTTTTTGTCGCTCTTTGGATGGGAGCAAATTGTGTTGGTCATCCCTTCCCCACTAGTTCAGCTGCAATGATTTATTGCAAAACCTCTGATTAAATCGATTCACGTTTTTTAAGCAAAGCACAAGAGATGGCAAATGATCCCCAAGGGAGGGTCACAGAATCACTGCAATGTTTACTCGAGTCAGTCAAATGCAAATGGGTGTTGTTCACCACGCAGCTAATGCTTTGGCACAGCACCACTAATGGTTACCATTACTTCCCTGAAATGAACCGAAGTAACGGTTGGCTTTACACTTTGCGTGCGAATGTCTGTGTGCTTGTCAAGGACAGCCACGCGGACTCTGTTGATGGTGTGTGTTAAATGATCCATTGCAAATACAAAGTGTTTACTTGATGCCGTGGATGAGATAGAGACGTGGTTAGTGGCTCAAGATGAGATCAGAGAATTTGGAATAAAGTAATTTAAACACTGATTGGCTGACATGGACTTGATTGATGCCTTCATTAAGTAGCAAATAAATCAGGGCTACACCCATGTTGACGGAGCCCACTGTGACATCATTTGCACCATACATACACATTGATGAGAAGACACTGTTTGAATTTGGCACACAGAAGACACACATTTGTGTCATCAAGTCCTCCTGGGAAGGTCCTGTTTATGAGTTTAGAGGTTGAAATTATGAAGTAATGACACGTGTTTGATTTTGATGAGAAAGAAGTGGACACATTGGGACACATTGACACATTCTTTTTTTTTTTCCCCCTCATGAAAGTTTTTTTTTTTTTTTTTTTTTCCCCTAGTACCAAAAAATGGAGAGCGAAAGAATGCATGTTAGGGGTGTAATTCATTCTAAAATGTATTATTCTCATGAAGCCACAGAGATTGAGAAATGGGAAACAAAGGAGATTGATTGAGATTGAGAAATTTTTTTATTTAGAAATTGTAGTTTTTCAAAAGTCAGATTTGCATGGTACCAACTACTACAAAGACATTCAAACCAGGACCTGCGGGCCATAGTTGTCCCATGATGACCTTTGATTTGGCCTGCCATGCCATATCACAAGAGTGGGAAATGTAGGGAAGAAACGTACAATTGATGCATTATCTTCATTTGTAATTTCTTTTTTGTTTTAATGTTTTTTTTTTTGTTTAATTTGTTATTTTCAAATTTAAATGTACAGAAAATAAGATGTACATTTTAATATAATAGTCAAAAACAAATTGTTCAACTTTATAAAAAAAAAAAAGTTTCAAATTAAAAAAATTAAGGGTTTGTATTGACTTAAAAGTTTAGTCAACTTAAAATGTTATGTTGTGCTAATTGAGAACTTGGATATTTGAGTTTACTAATAGTAAAATTTGAAAGCAGCATCAACTTTTTTTAAGCAGTGTAGTAAAATTTTGGACACCTCTGGACTGTGAGAGCCAGTGGCAGATTGTCTGTAGATCCACAGACTGGTCAGAAGGCCTGAGAGGTGGGCTGTGGTTTAAAATAACATTTCCACTCATTTCCACCAAATTACAGCAATTATAATAAACATTTAGCCTGCATGTAAAAGAGGCTGCTTCCTGCAGGCTATGTGACATTAGTGTTTATTGAACATCTGTTGAATATCCCATTTGCCATAATGCAGATTCCAATTTTGATTTCTGGAGAGTGGAAAAAGATTAAAAATCAATAAAATTTTTATGATAACTGTGTTCAGTGTGTTTGTATGTGTGTTTTATTCAGAGCGTTCACCGCACAGGCCGATTCTTCAGGCTGGGTTGCCTGCTAATCGTACAGTGGTGGTGGGGAGTGACGTGGAGTTTGAATGTAAAGTCTTCAGTGATCCTCAGCCTCACATCCAGTGGCTGAAGCACATCGAGGTCAACGGCAGTAGAGTCGGCCCTGATGGACTGCCGTATGTTCGGATCTTGAAGGTAAAAACCATTTAACCAGTCAACCTAAGTGTTTGATTAAAGTGTTGTCTATGTCAAGTTTTTACTGTTACACAGTAGGAGGTACTATTACACACCTTCTTAAAGAGTACAGATTCTCTGGGTCAAAACAAGCGAAGAAGCAGCAGAAATAAATGATAGCGTATAGCATATGTAAGCAGATGCATATATAAAATAATTCAATAATCAAACATTAAAAAGCATATTAATGAAAACTGTCAAATGCTACCAAATGAAATGATGATCCAGGAAGTGGCTGGCAACTTTTTTTTAATAATAAATGCTAACGGGGAATGTTAATATTTTGAATTAAATTTTATTTTTATATTTTCAGTTTTTATTTGAACTTTGGTTAATTTGATTTTATATATTTCTGTTTAGTTTCAATTTATTTCAGTTTTAGTATTTTTAGTAAGTTTAGAAATTCTAAAATTCTTTATTCCAACTATATTTAAATGATTGAAAACAATTTTTTAAGTTTTAGTTATTTCAAATAAACATGTTGACACACTGCCAGTGGAAATCTATGAAGCAAACATAAACCAGTTTCCCCATGAACTTCTACTGTAAGTGTATATTGACTTATTTTTCCATCTCTGTGGTAACTGATGCTGCCACAGACAGTTATTTTAAACGCAAATATCAGAAATCAGTGTTATCCATAGATCTTTACCTTTTCTGTTGCTGTTAAACATCTTTGTCCAAACTAGTTTGCCCACATCGTTTTCAAAGTAACTTTCAGCATATTTCTTCACCTCTATGGACAGAGCACCTGAGCAAATGGAGCAGGACTAACAGCTTTTGGGGAAAATATGAGCCATGTTCTTGGCAGACTGTCATAATGTATTTAACAAGTATGAGCAGTAATGGCAGGTGTTGTCCTTCAATGACTGCTGGGATCACAGTGACCACAATGTTTGATTTGTGCTTGACCTCTGATATATGTTTGACCTCCGCAGCACTCTGGGGTCAACAGCTCGGACACACAGGTTTTGACGCTGTACAACGTGACAGAAGAAGAAAGTGGGGAGTATATATGTAAAGTGGCCAATTATATAGGCCAAGCCAACCAATCAGCATGGCTCACCGTCGTTAAACGCTCGCAAGGTAACACACGACCCCTGCTACAGAGATTCACGAGTCCAGAAAGAGGCAGACATACACAGTTAGATGGAGGTAGAGACAGCGGTTATCAAGTTCTTAGGTGACCACGACTAATCTTCCCACTTCGTCGCTCTTTTTTTTTTTTTTTTAATTTTCTGTGGTGCCGTAAATGACGCCATGGAAAATCCCAGCAGAGCAACTGGAAGTGTTTTGGCTTGTTTACACTGGACGTTTCCTTCTCTCCATCTCTGTGCTACACTTTGCCCTCCTAATAAGGGTGCGTTTCGTGCCCTCTGAAGATTACTTGCGCTCTCTTGCACTTCAAAAGCGTTTCAGTGGCACCTTGGGAATGTGCCTGTCTAAATTCCTTAAGCTTGCTCAAGGGTTTATTCTCTACCTGGCTCCTTTTTGCTAGTCCTTTGTTTCCCTAATTAAATACTACAGTCTCTCTTTCTTCCTCATAGGGTTGTCACAAGTGCAAACACTGAACTGATACAAATACCAGTGAAAATTCATGAAAAAAATTACATAACTCTACTAAATAATTCTATGAAAAGCATATAGTCTTGATATATTTATCAAGTTTTCAAGTAAAAGTATAGAAATGTGAAGAAAGGATACAATTTAACATTTCATGGTATATTTGATTGCTTTTGCATTACAAAAAAGAAGAAACTGCTATAATAAAAATAAACACTTAAAACACACATTTGTTAGTCTATCATGACGAACAACAGACTACAGTTCTGGCCAATGAAAAGCTTTATGATGTAATTCATCTGATATGGTTTTTAAAGTTTTGGTTACATACTGCTAATGAACATTGTACTTTATTTGCATATAATAGCAGAACAGGAGCTATAACAGCTTGTGTTTTATCAATAATAACAGTAATAATTTTAAATGTTTTATTCATAATCATTTTTCATAATTAATATAAGACACAGATCACCCAAAAATGAAAATTTGGTCATCATTTACCCTGATGTTGTTCCTTTAGTTGAACACCAAATAAGATATTTTGAAGAATGTTGTTAAGCAAACAGGACTCCATTGACTTCCATAATATTTTTTGTCAATACTGTAGAAATCAGTTGGGACCAACAACTGTTTGATTACCAAGATTCTTCAAAATATCTTCTAGTTTTCTTTGAATAATCTTGATTAATTCTTGTTAGATGCAGTTAATTTCCAAAGAGGGCGATGCAGGGGCATAAGACAGTAATTGGTTAGCTGTACTTTTCTAAAAAGTGTGTGGAAAGCAGTAGAGAATACAGAAAGTGAGGAAAAACCCTTTAAACAGTCCACATCAGTCACAAAATACATGCTATTTTTTTCAAGCCTTTGTTTTATCTTATCTGGCCAACAGTACTCACTTCTGAAGATGGCCATAATTTTCAAAATAGCACACACCAGTATTTTCTTGATGTGTTGACAGCACTTGGAAAGCAAATTCAATAGGCACTACAGTATTGCTCCAGTAAGTGAAGTTCCAGTACCTTTGGCATCCTGACTCACACACATTTCTCTTTTTTCGTCAAAAATTCATTAATAAGCCTTTCTAATCTTCCTTTTCTGAATGTGTGCGTATGTGAGAGCGATTCGGTACAGTCTCTGCTGGGTAATGTTCCATGTGGCCCGTCTCGTGCATGTGGAGATGGACTCTAGGGTGGATGTCACCCTCATCTTCAGGTGTTGGGTTTCTAGCAGGTGGAGCTATGTGCTCTGTTCTCCATCTAACCATAAATCTGTCAGCAGGGTCATCAAAGGATCCAATCAGGGAGCAGTCCTGATTTCTTTAAGGGCGCTGAAGGGTGTTTCTCCAACGCCTTTCTCTTATGTTGTCAGATCTTCACCGCTCTTTATCCAAAACCTCTCTCTCTCTCCTCTGGTGGGTTTTCCCGGAGCTATCCGGCTTCATCCTGTGGTTCTTTTCTCTATAGACGGCAGGCGTCAACACCACGGATAAGGAGATGGAGGTACTGCAGATCAGGAATGTGTCTTTAGAGGATGCTGGAGAGTACACCTGCTTGGCTGGGAACTCTATCGGCCACTCCCATCACTCTGCATGGTTGACTGTCTATAAAGGTATCTTGTGGTGCTCTTTTTGGTTGCCGGTTTCTTCTCCCTGTCTAACAGCGGCAGATCACACTGTGGGTTGAATTTGGTCACATCACTGCGTTGTTTCTTCATAAAATCACACAATATTTTTTTCAAAGGTTTGGCTTAATGGAAAACACAAAGTATTGTTTTTGACCCTCATGCTCTGTTGAAATTGACTCTACTGGAGTCCATTAGATCACAAAATAACCCTACTCTGTTTCAGCACATAGATTCACTTTTCATAAATGTGACTCATGTCCAATCAATTTGACAAAAAACACATGCAACAAAAAAGCAAACCATTAGACTGAGCGTGTAAGAGAATCCTAACATTTGAATGTCATACATTTTTTTTAAGTTATTAAATTGGCCTCAGAGCCCCATTGTCAGTGCCAGCAAACACTTGCTCTTGTGTTTACTTTCGTTACAAGCAATACAGTGGTTCTGTAGCAAATAACAATGCAAACGTATTCTTTGTGAACCGCACCATTCTTCAACCCCTTTGTGTCTGCTTTGTGGTTGTTTTTATTCATCTGGGTGTTGACTGGCACTCAGTGTCAGTCGAAGCATGTCAAAATGACATGTTTCTGGTCTTTCTTTAGAAAAATGGAATCGGAGCGAAGCCAAACCTCCCACAATCTCAGAGTAAAACTCAACTTTTTAGAGGTGCACAAAGTAAATATTTACTCAAAGACAGGAACAGTACTTTTGAAAAATAGTTTACGCTAATGCGAGTCTATGACTGTAACAGTGGACTTATTAAAGCAGTTTCATTCTAATGGACTTGCTTTACATTGGTAACCCCATGTTGTTTATTCACTTGCAGAATAAAATAATCATGGCCAACTAGCGTTGGTAAAGATTATTTTACAGTACATGTACTTACAGAAGTAATATAAGTTGGTTACACTTTATTTTAAGGTGTCCTTGTTACAGAGTAATTATACATTTAAGTACTGAGTAATATGAATTAACTACATGTACTTACTATATGGTTAGGATCAGGATTAGGGTTTGGCTTAGGGTTACTTGCATGTAATTCTGCATCATTTATTGTTATTATAATAGTAAGTACATGTAGGACACCTTCAAATAAAGCGTTACCTATAAGTTCACTGTTTGGACTTCATATGGGTTAAGGTTAGGTTTAGTACCTAGATTTAGTACATATATGTAGAACAGGACTGTAAAATGAAATGCTTCCAAGATAACTAAGAGTATATATATTGACCAGCACAACATGAACCAAAATTGAGTGCACCACTAACCTAATTAGAGATGTTTGGCAAGCAACTCTAATTATTCTCGCAATGTACGTCAGAAACTGTAATTTAACTACAAAATAAGTTATGTAAAGCATAACAAATAACAACTGAGAACAGATGACATATTGTGGCCAGTGGTTTGGCAAAGCTTTGTTTCCATTATAAACTTTCATATTATAAAACACTTTCCCTAGTTTTTTCAAGATTAACCTGTTTCCAATTAACATTTCTGTTTGCCTGAACACTAGACAAGCCTCCCAAAGAGCATGATTTTAGGCATAAGCGCTATGCTGACATCATTTCCTCTTTGGCTCAGGTTTGATAAATGCCTCACTTAGAGGGGCGGATCTATTTAAATAGATTCAATTTATCAAGATGCTTGTCGTTCTTAAACGCATTCAACACTGAGAATGAAATTTCATTCTCACTGTTGAATGTTGATTTTCTTGCATTTGCATGTTGCAGTCAGCAAATTGTGGGCTTAAGTCTTATTACAAAACCCATTTTGTGAATACAATAACTTTAGCGTTTGAGCTTCATGTTTACACTTCAATATTCATATTTGATTGTTCATTTAGTTACTAAAAGAGAAGGCAAAGAGAAGTGATCTGTCAATGAGATGCATTTGCATGTGTATTGTTGTGTGCTGTGTGAAATGTATACATGACACAATAACATCTTTTGTGTGCATGAATTGTTTGAAAGAAACCCAGTATTATGAACCAGAGCCTTGGGGCAGACAAACACCAACCAAATAGCATAGGAAATATCCATATCAGCCAAACTTCACATGTAATTTTACCCCCATAACCTAGCTCTCCATTTATACTGAAATGCATACCCGCTCAGATTTTGTCTACCCACCCAGATAAGCCATTCCTCTCAATTTACATTTGTATTTGTGTTGCAAATTTAATGTCTCATATGAGTTTACATAAGGCCATTTTGCATAATCTCGAAGCGAGAGCTGCCAAGTATCATGAGCAGTGGTTTCCTTCTCCTGCTAGTCACATAAGCAGAAGAATGTGCCACGAAACTTGATCCATGAAAGAAGTAATTATCATGCTACAATAGGAGTTTGTGTTCATTGCAATGCGCCACTCACGTGAACGACGACATCTCCAGAATTGTTTTAAGAGGATTTTTGGTTTGTTTTGTGCATGTACAGCATGTGTGTGCATCAGTGTGTTTGTGCAAAGAATTGCATATGTGCGTTCAGGTTTATGTTAAAAAACAATGGCCTAGAATAAAAGAGGTCTCCAGCTAATATTATATACTTAAATCTTCTGAACCAGCAGATACTAGTACATCTTCATACTTGCTAGGGTCACAGTTCAAAGTATCCTCTCCAACTGACCTTTTGCTAAGCTCCAACCCACCTAGGTTTGCTGTATTTAACAAATATATTAAATACATAGTAAATAAAAAATTTTGGTCACACTTTATTTTAAGATTCAATTCTCACTATTAACTTAGTATTAACTACAAATTTTGTCTCAATCTCCTAATTTGCTGGTTGTTAATAGTTAGTAAGGTAGTTAAGTTTAGGTATATTGTAGGATTAACGTATATAAAATATGGTCATGCAGAATAAGACATTATAAGTACTAATAAACATGCTAGTATGCATGCTAGTTAATAGTGAGAATTGTTCCATAAAATAAAATGTCACAAAAAGTTACTTTTATAATTACACAATTATTGGAAATGAACTTCTGTAATTATTACATGAAAATAGTTATGTTTAATTTATTTTAGAGCAAATGTAGGTGGGAATGAGGAGATTCCAATAGTTGCATCAAGACTTATTAAATGAATTTGGAAACAAACAAACGTGTCCTGTCTGGATACTTTGTGTCACTATTTTAAGTATGTAACAGTGTTTTATAAATCTTGGCATATTTTATGCAAAATTCCATTTTAAACTGTTCAAGCACATGGTTTCTAAAAGCTTAGAAAGAACAAAAGCTTGTCTGATAATATGGCAGACTGAAGTAGGATTTCACAGTAACATTAAGGCTGGACATAGGGTCAGTTGCAGTGATTGTTAAAGATTCAAGCTCTGCTGGTACAGAGTCTTGTTCTCTGTTTGCACGTGTATAGATTGAATTTCTCACTTTTAGCACACACAGGTAAATAAACACATTCCTTCAGCATTCAGCAAGCTTATTCCCTTCCCTTCTGCTACCTTGCGTTGCTCCCTTCTTTCATAATCTAGCCGTTCCCCCGACTCCACTGCCAAACCAGACCTACCTGGAGGTGCTGATCTACTGCGTGGGCTTTTTCCTCATCTGTGTGATGGTGGTGACCGCTGTACTGGCCAAAATGCACAGCTCAGCCAAGAAAAGCGACTTCAACAGCCAGCTGGCCGTCCACAAGCTGGCCAAGAGCATCCCACTGCGCAGACAGGTAACAGAAAGTAGATAGGGGGTTTGATCTCTTTACCACTAAACACAAGCATCTCATTTCAACAGCTTCATCTTATGTTAATGTTACTGTTGGAATGCTGTAGCACGGACAGTGTTTCACCTTCAGAGGTCATCCAGGACAACAATACAGTTTGAAGATATTTAGCTATGATGTTGTTAAGCAATGAAAATTCTGTCAGGGAATTTGCAGTAAATAAAATCTTGGTCGCACTTTAGTTTGGATACCAATTCTCACTATTAACTATGACTTCTGCCTCAGTAAACTCCTAATCTGCTGGTTATTAATAGTTAGTAAGGTAGTTGTTAAGTTTAGGATATGCTGGTAATATGCATGCTAATAGGCAACTAGTTAATAGTGAGAATTAGTTGCTAAACCAAAGTGTTACCAAAATCTTAACTGCTATATTCCTTAAAGTACAGTCACATTTGCTAAAATTCGTGAGCAAAAAGTGTGAACGTCTTCTATTGTACTGACATGTTAAGCATTTTCAAACGAAGCAGTGGTGAATCTGCACGACCAACTTGGACTCATTGTGAAATTGCTTCATGGGAAAATCATTTGCCCTCATGCAGAAGACTGGATTTCACCTGCAGAGATGTACAAAGTCAGTTTCAAACCAGGCTGAGTTGAATCCGTGTGACCAACTTGAACCTGTTGTGAAACCTGCACGGGGAAAGCCTTAACGAATTTGCCGATCATGGATTCGTATTGAAATTACTGGATTTAGCCTGCAGTGATATATGAAGTATATGCAGGGTCCGGCCTGTGGCATAGGCGACATAGGCAGTTGCCTAGGGCGCAAAATGACTGGGGGGTGCCACACAAAATTTTATTTTTTTATTTTTTGGTCAGAAGTGCGCCCTCGTGACCATCGTGCGCTCCTACACCCATATATTAAGCAAAATAATTTCTGACAGTTAACAATTTTAGTACTGATCTATCATCGAACTGATTAAAATAATGTTAGAATAAAATAAAATTGACATCAATGAAAAATCATAAAATTTGACAACGTCATGTTGGAATAATTTAAACACTTTCTGTGTCATGACGTAATCATCATAATGCATTAATTATGCATGGCGCATGCAGTTAAAATAGTTTTGCCATTACAGATAATGTACTCACCCCCTTGTCATTCAAGATGTTCATGTCTTTCTTTCTTCAGTCGTAAAGAAATTGTTTTTTGAGGGAAAACATTTTGGGATTTCTCTCCATATAATGGACTTCTATGGTGCCCCCAAGTTTGAACTTCCAAAATGCAGTTTAAATGCAGCTTCAAAGGGCTCTAAACGATCCCAGCCGAGGAAGAAGGGTCTTATCTATCATAACTATTGGTTATTTTCTTAAAACATTTACAATTTATATACTTTTTAACCTCAAACGCTCCTCTTGTCTAGCACTGCGTGAACTGTTTTTTCCAGTTCATGGCAGGGTATGTCGAAAAACTCCTATCTCATTTTCTCCATTTTCTCAACTTCAACTTCAAAATCATTCCACATCGCTGCAGAAGTACTGATGTAGGATAATTAGACTAACTAGCTAGCTATCTGGCTAACATCTACAAATAAATTACAAGATGTAGCCTTTATTTTGTTGCCTTTGTTGTCTGTTAGACTATTTAAGGCATTTCATATTGCTCATATTTTTCTTTGTTGTAATATGTAGGCTACTTGTCACTGTAGGCATAGTTGTGGCTTGCATTTCTCTGTTTGGGAGTAGGCTATAACTCATGTCTGGTCTTAACAGATTCACTCATAAAATACTTACAAGGCACATTTATTTATTATCTCAATTTATTTACTACTTATTTATGCTAATACTTATCAGTATTTATGTTATGTTATGTTATGTTATATTATATTATAGTAAAGTTTAGAAAAATCAGCATTTTCTGAATTGTTTTAGTGGGGGGTGAGGGGCGGAAATCTAAAATCTCGCCTTGGGTACCAACAGAGCCTGGGCCGGCCCTGAGTATATGAAGTCACTTTCAAACCAAGTAACACTGAATCCATGCAGAGGAAATCATCCACTCTCATGAGAAATTCCCATTCATGTGGATTCTTATTGAAAATACTGTATTTCACCTGTAAAAATTCTCCAAACTTTCTGTAACTATGACTGCACCTTTTCAAATCTTTTATATTGCTTCAAAAGACTTTGAATATTATGTGTAAGTTAAACTCAAGGTTATTGTCAATAGTCTTTAGGGCAGTCGTGGCCTAATGGATAGAGTTGGACTTGTAACCCGAAGGTCGTGGGGTTGAGTCTCAGGTCCGGCAGGGATTGTAGGTGGAGGGGGAGTGAACAACCAGCACTCTCTCCACCCTCAATACCACGACTGAGGTGAGACCCTTGAGCAAGGCACCAAACCCCCAACTGCTCCCCGGGCGCCGCAGCATTGGCTGCCCACTGCTCCGGGTGTGTGTTCACTACTGTGTGCGTGCACTTGGATGGGTTAAATGCAGAGGACAAATTCCAAGTATGGGTCACCATACTTGGCCACACACCACTTCCCCCCCTTCCCCCCTTTCAAACCAAGCAGCAGCGAATCTGTGTGACCAAATTGAACCCGTTATGAAACCTGCATGGGAAAATTGTCACATGAAATTCCAGATCATGTAGATTCCTACTGAAATTATTGGATTTTGCCCACACTGATGTATGAAGTCACTTTCAAAGCCGGCAACTCTGAATCCACTGTGACAAACTTCAATGCATTGCAAAACCTGCATGAGGAAATCGTTCGCCCTCATGAGAAATTCCCGTTCCTGTGGATTCCTATTGAAATGAATGTATTTTGTCTACAGAAATTCTCAAAATATTGGTAAATATGACCACACTTTTAAAAAAAAAAAAAAAGAAAAAAAAAAAAGCTTTTGGTCACACTCTCCAGTTCTCACCATTAACAAACCATTAAGTATGACTTTTGCCTCAATAAACTCCTAATTTGCTGCTTATTCATAGTTAGTTAGTAAGGTAGTTAAGTTTAGGTATTGGGCAGGATTAGGGATGTAGAATATGGTCATACAGAATATGTGCTTTATAAGCACTTATAAACAGCCATAATAGGCATCCTAATAAGGAACTAGTTAATACTGAGAACTGGGCCATATGCTAAAGTGTTAACAAGCTTTTAAATATAATGGGGAATTTAATATGCATTTTAAAATTTTAGAATTAAAAAATCTCAAATTTAAAATTGTCAATAGTCTACCAATGTATAAAGTCACTTTCAAACCAAGCAGAGGCGAATCTAAACAAAAAATAGTTTCCCTCAAGGTTTTATGTAGGTCACAGATGGCCACCTTAATTTCTTGTTGAGCTGATTATTGAATTTTGGGTTTTGATTGTATAGTTAATTTTTGTTAATTTTAGTTAATTTTTACAAACTGCTTTTTGTTGTATAATGTCAGTGAGTCTCAACTCATATATCTGCATCAGCATCTGTAGGTGCCTCTTGAGCAAGTAACTCACACACACACACACACACGAGTCTTCATATTTGCATTTCTATTGCTGTCTTGTATGGAGAGTAAGTTGTAAGTGTTTTCGTACAGGTGTCTGTGGACTCCAGCTCATCTATGCACTCGGGTGGGATGCTGGTGCGGCCCTCACGTCTGTCCTCCAGCGGCTCCCCCATGCTCTCAGGGGTCTCCGAATATGAACTGCCCCAGGACCCCCGCTGGGAGGTGGCCAGAGACAGGTAACACACACACACACTCTGTACGCATCATTTGTTGACCATCTGATGCATAAAAATGCAAAAATGGCCTGACGACATGTTGGCAATTTAACACATTGATTAGTTTTGTGTGTGTTTGTGTCTCAGGCTGGTTCTTGGGAAGCCGCTTGGCGAGGGCTGCTTCGGGCAGGTGATGATGGCCGAGGCTATCGGGATGGATAAAGACAAACCCAGTCGTGTCACCAAAGTGGCTGTCAAGATGCTCAAATGTAAGGGTTTTCTATGAAAGGGCCGCTGTTGTTAGGCAACGGTTGTGGGGGGGTGGGGTAAAAATGGAAGTATGCCAGCAAACTCTGTCTGGATTTCAGTATCTCTTGAGGAAGATGGTCTGATGAGCTTTTGTCTGTATTTCACCTTGACCCTGAAGCGTTAATCACATACCAGAGCAGCTGTTTATTCTGATTCAGGTTCTGTCTGTTTCCCATCCTCTCCTCAGCCAGTGAATTCCCACAAACATTAGTGTTAGCAAAATTTTTATAATTTTAGTATTGTTTCTTATTTTGAGTATTATTTTAGTATCGTTTAGTATTATTCATATACTATTATAATGGTATAATGAATTATTACAATAATTTTATCATATAATTATAGGAGAATTCATTATTATTATTATTATTATAAATATATTAAAATGATTATTAATTATATAATTATAAATTATATATTAATTATAATTATATATTATAATTATAAATATAATTGTATTATTATTGTTGTTGTTATTATTTATAAATATTGTAAATATTAGACTTATTAATATTTTGAATTAGCTTTTTATTTTATATTTTCATTTTCATTTAAATTTTAGTAATTTTATGTGCTTTTGTCTTTTTTGTACATATTTAGATTAAATTTTTTAAACGCATAAACTCTTTTTTAAAGATTAAAATAGATTTAGTCTTACTATTTTCTTTTTAGATATATAATTTTTTATTTTAGTTTTACTAATTTTAATACTTCAACTTAAACTGTTTTTATTTCATTTACCAAGGCAATATTTCACTTTCTCTTTTAATTTATGCTTTTATTCTAATATTTACATTTTACTACAGCTTTACAATGAAAAAGATTTCTAATAGTTTTAGTTAACTATAAAACACTGCCCTGCATCACTGAATGTACAGCACTACTGCAAAATTAATCATATCTGTCATATTTGTGTTGGCTGATTCACAAATAAATGACTCTTATGAATTGATTCTGTAGATGAATTGGCAAAACAAACTCACAAACAAACTTCCAGACCCTCATTATCCATTTGATTCATTCACTTAATTAACATCTGATGCACTTACTGATTTGTTATTCATCATACATAGGCAGTATTTTTCTCTGCACCATTATAAATTGTGGCAAACTGAATTACCCTAAACAGAAATAATAAATGTTCCTGGACTTGTTGCTGGACACAATTCATTAATACACTTTACTCTACTCTATAGAAAATCCCAGTTATAGCATAACTGAATTTTTTAGTATCCACTAAAATCAAGTCTAGCTCTACATTATTTGCTGCCAAGAATTCAGTTTCACTGAAAATGCATCAAATTACGCAAATTAAATGTGTTGCATACTGTTAAGCTGATTTCAAATGGACACCAGAAATAAATGAAAAAGGAAAGCATAAATAAAATCACCCATCTGCGCGGTCCGTTTGTCCCTCACAGCTTAGAGGCTGAAGGTTTCGTGACCTGTCATACTAAGATATATGTGTGTTCATCAATATTGCTTTTATAGCCGACGCCACAGAGAAGGACCTGTCAGACCTCATCTCCGAGATGGAAATGATGAAGATTATTGGCAAACACAAGAACATCATCAACTTGCTGGGGGCCTGCACACAAGATGGTGAGTAAAGGAAGAATTAAGAAGGAGGGAGGGAGACGGGCGGGCGGATGAGACGTTAAGAGATAATGCAATACGGGCGTAAATCATTTCATATTTCAAAATCAATTTGTTAGGCATGCTGCTTTTTGACTTCAAAAGGACAGGATGTTGTCATCAGTCCAGCTATTGTGATTATACATGCTAGATAAATTTAACCCAGCTTCCTTATTGAATCACTTGTAAATCCTAGATTAAAAACAGCGGCCTCTTCAAGGCTACCTCCGTATAAAATAAAATGTTAATTTGTTTTAATTTGAGAATTAAGTACACTACTGTTAGTATTTTTTAGTTTTATGTAGTATTATTTATGTACTATTGTAGTATTTGTTAATTAATATTTTTTTAGTGCTGTCAAGCGATTAATCACATATATGCATGTGTATTGTGTATATTTATTATGTGTATATAAATACACACACATACAGCATATATTTTGAAAATATTTACGTGTATACATTTATATATTTATATTCTTATTTTATATTTTTTTATATATCTATATATAACATATTTTTCTTAAATATACATGCATGTGTTTGTATTTATATATACATAGTAAATATACACAGTATACACACATTATGTAAACAAACTTTTATTTTGGATGCGATTAATCGCGATTAATCGTTTGACAACACTATTTTTTAAAATATTTTTGGTTTTCAGTTTGAGTATTTTTATGTAATTTTTTTTTTTTTTTTTTTTTTACATTTGTTTGTATTACTCATTTGTTTGTATTACTATGTTGTTGATTTTTTTTTTATATTTCTATTTAGATTTCATATTTATTTTTTTAGTCATTTTAGTACTTAAACTTTTTTTAATTCAGTAAGTTACCAAGGCAACATTTCCTGTTATATTCTTTGAAAGTGTTTATATTTTATTGATTTTGGCTTTATTTACAGCTTTATAATGAAAAATGTTTCTAATAGTTTATCGATAAAAACACAAAAACACAACATTTTAAAAATACTGTTAAAAAAATACTGTTGAAAGTACTAAAAAATTTCAGTTTCAAATAAATGATGTTCTTTTGAACATTTTATTCAAAGAATCGTGAAAAATATCTGTCACATTTCCACAAAAATATGATGATAATAATAAAAAAATGTTTCTTGAGCATCAAATCAGCATATTAGACTGATTTCTGAAGGATCATGTGACACTGAAGACTGGAGTAATGGTGCTAAAAAATCACTTTACCATTACAGGAATAAATTCAATTTTTAAATATATTAAATAGTAAAACATTATTTTAAATTGTATTAATATTTATTTATTTATTTATTTATTTATTTAAAATAAATGCAGCCCTGCCCAACCTTTGTCAAATGAATTTTGTAAAAAAAAAAAATAATAATAAAAAAAAAGCAAAATACAGGTTTATTTAAATCACATTTGTTGTCATGACTTTGTATGATATATAGAAAAACTTGCATTATAATGACTTTCCGCTAACCTACTCTCTAGACACTTTCATTAGTATTAACCATTGCAAAACTCATGTCGTTCAGCTAATAACTTTGATCAGTTGTGTTATATTCCTGCATGAATTATGTGACTAAAATGTTTTCACATGTCCATTGTCAGGTCCGCTGTACGTCATTGTGGAGTTTGCTGCAAAGGGTAATCTGAGAGAGTATCTGCGTGTGCGTCGTCCGCCTGGGATGGAGTACTGCTACAACCCTGACCAGGTGCCTGTGGAGAACATGTCAATCAAAGACCTGGTGTCCTGCGCCTACCAGGTGGCGCGTGGCATGGAATACCTCGCATCCAAGAAGGTGGGCATCTCAAATGCTTCTGTTCTCCTATCAGTCAAATCAACACATGACTTAGATGAATTATTTGCTTGATTAATATGCATGCGTGTTTTCTCTGTTGTAGTGTATTCATAGAGACTTGGCTGCCCGTAATGTCCTGGTAACTGAAGATAGCGTTATGAAGATAGCAGACTTCGGCTTGGCCCGAGACATCCATCATATTGATTACTACAAGAAGACCACCAATGTAAGATTTTGGACTGAGACATAAGAAAAATCACTTTATTAAATATAAAATTATGTTAATTTGGTTTTGTTTGCTGTTTAAAGTACGATGAACCTGTCCAAGCGATTTATTTTATGCTG
Organism: Tor tambroides; assembly: GCA_021397915.2. Lineage (NCBI taxonomy): Eukaryota > Metazoa > Chordata > Actinopteri > Cypriniformes > Cyprinidae > Tor > Tor tambroides. The sequence continues at coordinate 16,813 of JAFVLL020005861.1, read as the reverse complement.
CTTGTCTGAATTATTGTATTTTATGAGATGATTCGGTCACACTTTATTTTAAGGTCCAATTCTCACTGTTAACAGACCATTAACTGTGACTGTGGCCTCAATAAACTCCTACTTTGCAGCTTATTAATAGTTAATAAGGTTGTTAAGTTTAGGTATTTGGTAGGATTAGGGATGTAGCATATGGTCATGCAGAATATGTGATTTGTAAGTACTAATAAACAGCCAGTATGTTAATAACAGACATGCTAATAAGCAACTAGTTAATAGTGAGAATTGGTCCCTATACTAAAGTGTTACCAATGATTCTTGTTGCAATTAATGGTGAGATTTTCTTTAAACACTAACTTTGAGTCATAACTAGATATGTACATTTTCTGAAGAAAATGTGAGTGGCTCTTGTCGTGTCAAAACACGGCACTGTGCAGTTACTAGGGTCTTTTTTATCATGCTTTAACAATTAGCTAGGATTTTTAGCACACTTTTAACATTTAGCTAATCGCTATTAGCATGTAACTATTCAGTGCTAGCATGTGTAGCATATTTGAAGTCCTGTTTGTTAGCACGAGTCAAAAGAGCCAACCCCCATGTCTATGATCTCCAGGGGTACAACTTATACCTCATTGCGGGGTATGTTCTCACACAACTTGCTAACCTCTTCAAATGTGGTGATCCACACGTTTCTATGAAATTCACGCTTGGCGCTATGACCTGTCAAATTTGGTCACAATGTTAAGTCTACGGGATTTTTTTCGCCAGAGTTTTTTTGCCAGCTGTGTGAATATCATACACCTGATCGCTTATAAAAGTCATAGCACCAGTGATGGGAATAACAGCGTTATAAATAAACGGTGTTATTTTTTTCAGTAATGAGTAATCAAACAAATTACTGTTTCCCCCGTTACAACGCTGTCACCGTTACTGACAATAAAATGCGGCAGTACTATAATTTATCAAAATATTATTATCATTTTATTTTTCAGTTCATCTGAATGGATGCACAGTGTACCGGTATTTGACGTACCGTAAACTCTAGTGTGAAGCTGAAGGCGCACGACTCGCTGTCGCTTTGTCTCACACAAAGAAAGATACAGAGCGAGAGAGTCTTACATACCATGCAGAATTGACGCGCTACATGTAAACGATATTCTTTGTTGTATTTTCCTGTCAAATAAACAAGAGTTCTTTTGGAATTCTTCAGCTTTTAAGAACTGCCGGTTTCTCTGGTAGTGGGCGGAACTAATGCGCAAACGACAATCTCATTGGCTAGCGCTCACATATTATCATCCCTGTTTTTGATTTCAGCAAATCAATTCGAGCGAACGCAGACAATGTGATTAATATTCATGAACCCAGCAGCTCGTTAATCCTTAGCGGGTTTTATATTGTTATTAGTAGTAGAATTCATAATAGTTTTATCTTATCAGTATTATTTTTCGTTTTTTATAGAAACACTAAATGACAAACAATATCTTAAGCACTACCACAAGTTCAGTCAACATGACAAATATACAATCATACATGGTTATTCTAATTACTAAAGATATATCATTATATAATGCTAAATTATCATATTATAATGCTTGACTGACTGATGCTAAGTGTCAGATATTTAAAAAAAACTGTGCCATTTATTTATATATATATATATATATATATATATATATATATATACATATATACATATATATATATATATATATATATATATATATATATATACATACATACATACATACATATAAAATAGTATATCAGATAATTAATATTAGAGTAAACTAAAAAATTTACTAGCCAATGGCAATTCTATTGCCAAGGTGTCCGTAGAGGGTTGATAATGTTTACAATAATATATTGAATTTGATAGGTGTCCCACAGAAACATTAAAATAGTGTAGATTAGTGTACAATGTTTTATAATAATAATTTATTCTATTTAGTGTCCATTTCATTCACTTAACATATTTAATATTTAACATATTTGAACATTTTTTTAAAAAAAGTAAAACAATAGTTACTTTCCCTGGTAATTAGTTACTTTTATAATGATGTAACTCAGTTACTAACTCAGTTACTATTTGTGAGAAGTAACTAGTAACTATAACTAATTACTTTTTTAAATTTACGTGCCAAACACTGCATAGCACACAATTTGATGCCTCATTTGTAGGTCTGTGGCAAATGGTGTGGGATGAGTTAGGCGTTAAAGGGATAGTTCACCCAAAAATAAAAGTTCTGTCATTAATTACTCACCCTCATGTCATTCCAAACCCGTAAGACCTTCGTTCACCTTTGGAACACAAATTAAGATATTTCTGATGAAATCCGAGAGCTTTCTGACTCTCCATAGACAGCAAGGGTACTACCACGGTCAAGGCCCAGAAATATAGTAAGTACATCGATAAAACAGTCCATGTGACACCAGTGGTTCAACCATAGTTTTACGAAGCTACAGGAATACTTTTTGTGCACAAAGAAAACAAAAATAACTTTATTCAACAATTCGTCTCCTCCACGTCATCCTAGCTCCATGTTGGAGAGTATCACGATGCACACACGTACTTTGATCTGAACGTAAACAACGTAAGTGCATGGTGCTGCTGACACAGAACACGCATGCGTGCGCTTTGATTGTAACGTAAACATATGCTGTTTTCGTCCAATTCACAGCGCGCGGATGCGTCGTGATACTCTCCAATATGGCATCCTAGGGTGACGTGGAGGAGATGAATTTTTGAATAAAGTCATTATTTTTGTTACCTTTGCGCACAAAAAGAATTCTCGTAGCTTCATAAAATTACGATTGATCCACTGATGTCACATGGACTATTTTAACGATGTCCTTACTATATTTCTGTGCTTTGATCGTGGTAGTAGCATTGCTGTCTATGGAGGGTCAGAAAGCTCTAGGATTTCATCAAAAATATTTTAATTTGTGTTCCAAAGATAAACGAAGGTCTTACGGGTTTGGAAAGACATGAGGGTGAGTAATTAATGACAGAATTTTCATTTTTGGGTGAACTATCCCTTTAAGTTTGTACGGAAGAATAATAATAGACAAGCAATTTCTTCTAAGCAGGAATTGAAGGTAGCATTTGTCACAAGCAGAAATATCAGTTCTTTAATCAAAAACAGGTGATTAGTAAGTGAAAGAAGTGCTTGTGTTTTCCACAGGGTCGTTTACCAGTGAAATGGATGGCGCCTGAAGCTCTGTTCGACCGCATTTACACCCATCAGAGTGATGTGTACGTCTGAATATATTCTCTCAAACTCACTCGCATACAAAATGCATTTGTCTGTTACTAATGGTCGTTCTTTGCGTGTAAGGTGGTCTTTTGGGGTGTTGCTGTGGGAGATCTGTACTCTTGGCGGCTCACCGTACCCAGGTGTGCCTGTCGAGGAACTCTTTAAACTGCTAAAGGAAGGCCACCGCATGGACCGCCCCTCCACGTGTACCCATGAACTGTAAGATTGTTTTAATGCTGTATTTTCTGTTATGATCGGAGAGGTTTCTTATTACAGTTTTTAAATCCGTGTTCCTCTTGCAGGTATATGATGATGAGAGATTGCTGGCATGCCGTCCCATCTCAGAGACCCACATTTAAACAGCTGGTGGAGGATCTAGACCGCACCCTCTCTATGACGTCCAATCAGGTGAGCCCTCGCTGAAGCTGCATCAGAACAGTTTGATAATCCACAAATCAGCTTTCAGTGCTTTACATGGCATTCTGTGCTTCAAAAAAGCTGTTTTTTTTTCTAATTAAATGTAATTGTATTTTTATATATATACACACACACACATATATATATATATATATATATATATATATTATATTATATTATATTATATTTATTATTATATATTTTTTATTATTATATTGTTGTTGTTGTTGAATATTATTATTATTATTATTATTATTCAGTAATTATAGTTAAAATTGTCATTATTATTTGATAATTTTATTGACTTATTATTATTTATTATTATTATTATTATTATTATTCAATAATTAGAATATATTATTATAATTTGGTATTTTATTATGCATTTCTTATAAATTGATGTTAATAATAATAATAATAATAATATTAATAATTACATCAATTTATAAGAAATGTATAATAAAATACCAAATTATAATATAATAATTATTGAATAATAATAATAATAATAATAATAATAGTCAATAATAAATGATCAAATAATGACAAATAATACTAACTATAATTATTGAATAATAATAATAATAACAATAATAATAATAATAATAATAATATTCAACAACAACAATATAATAATAATAATTTTAGTTTTTGTATTAACAACAGTAATACATTTTCTGTGTATTTTACGTTTCCAGGTGTATCTGGACTTGTCTGTGTCTCTGGACCAGTTTTCTCCAAATTTCCCCGATACGCGCAGCTCGACGTGCTCTTCCGGTGAAGACTCTGTATTCTCCCATGACCCCGGCGCTGATGAGCCCTGCCTGCCCAAATTCCCCCCTCATCCCAACCGTGCAGTGGCGTTTAAAAAGCGCTGAGCTCCCTCACCTTCAGTTCCTCTCCAGTGTGCTACCTGGCTGGACTCAGCTCATGAACTCTAGGAGACAATGCTTTGCCACATAGCACACTAAAGAGCGGCCAAGAGCTGAAGAGCTAGGCATGGACTTCACATAAAGAGACGTTAGTTTCACACAGCTAGAAGAGAACAAACTGGTCGTTCACTGACCCCATTACCTGTTGTTGCTATAAAGCTACAGGGCACTTGAGCAGAAAGTGGTACACGTGTTTCTCAAGACCCGCCAATATGAAATATCCTCCTGCCATCTGTAGTAGAGACGTTACCATTATCAAATGAGGAACAGATTGATGGATGTTGCGAGTGTTTATATAATAATGACTTTTCTAAGTATTCCACTAAATGCTCTGCCCGAATGTATTTTAACAACGGGCACACTGACAGCCTTTCTTGTAAATACATCTAGAAATGTATAAATATGAATATATATTTACACTCTACCCTTATTTTTATTACACTATTTGAATTTTGTTGCTTTTTGTACCAGGATGTTTATGTAGAACTTTTTGAAGTGTATCTTTTTTGAGAGAGACGGCGAAAAACATCCATGAGAATTGTAGATGAAATTATATTATTAAGAGCTGATAGATGGCCAGTTTTGTTACTTAATGTTGTCGTCCTCTCTCGTTGATGCAGCTTGGCAGAAGTGGCTCAAAACTGCTGCTATCTTCCTGATGGTACTCAGTACAGCATCAGACTTAAGCTATAATATAATATATGTATTGAAAAGGTTCTCTTCTTCGCGTTGTAGCAAGTCCGTAGCAAGTCGATGCATTTTTTTGAAAGAAATGAAATTCTCGATGAACACATATATAAATCACCTAAAATGTACCTCAGAGAGACGCTATAAATGTTTAGCTTCTTGTAATGAGATGACCGTACATTAAAACAATGGTCGAATATGGTTAAGATCAACAGATCGCTTGTGTTACTCTACAAAAAATGACATCCAATAAAATGCTGTCACGAAACCTTTCATACCGCATAAAGAACCTTGTAAATATCACTCTTGCTGATGAGTTTACAACATCAATTGTGTTTACAGTGAAATTGACTCTCTCATTTACCGCAGGTTAGTAGGGGTGATTAAATATTATAATGCATAGCTTACAGTGTAAAAGCCGTTAGCGCTTTATTTATAGTGGTGTGAATGACCCTTCTTAGCGAGGTGCTATGCTACAAATGCATCAGACACTGTTACAGTGGTGACTGGCTCTCTGCCAGCGGCTGATGCATCACTTCCACAACACATACTTAGCGACGCACACTTGCTTCAGCCAAGTGAACCCTGATGCCCACTACCAGCTCACGCTCCTGCAGCCAAGACAAAAGTACCAGCTTTGATTTATACGGTTGAAAATGTAGTTGAAGGTTGCAGAGTATACAGCGGTTTAAATTTAACGCTGTTTGTCATGTTTATGGGACGGTTGCAGTAAATTTTAACATGCGGAACATTGTTTTGTTCTGAGAGACGCAGCGCGGGTCAGCGGATATGGAGTTGTGAAACACTGGTTGTACGTCTGTTTTCTCCAAAGGCATGCATTACGATTGGGATTGTTGCATTGCGCTTTAGTCAACGCCAAATTTATGGCTCAAATGCATCAATAAATGTATCAGCTTTTATTTTATATGCAACAGCTTGTATGGAATTCTTATTCTGAGTTGAAAGGGAATGACTCAAAGGAGTAGTTTGTCTAAGAATTAAAATTCTGTCATTGTTTACTCAACTTCATATTTCAAAGTTTCTTTGAAGAAGGATTTGTTAGACAATGTTGATGCTGCTGTTTTCTGTACAGTGAAATTTACTGAAAAAAATTGACATTACACAAGATAATGTAAATACAAAATACCACTGTAGTAACAGATGACACAAAAATATTAAACATAAGATTTAACATAAGACCCTAATGTACATAAATGATAACAAAAAACTAAGAACAATCTATTATTTAAATGTTTCGAACAATTATATAAATACTATATAAAATCATAAAATTAGAAATGCCACAGAGGGAATTCTGGGAATATCAAGTCATGGTTTTTCACTTAATTTACAGTAAAATACTGTAACTGTAAAATTACATGAAAATTGCATAAAATTACATGAAATGTCCTGTTAGTTTTTCACTGTAAGAAGTACAGGAACTTAATAACCAATTAACAGGTTTTTACCATAGCATTTTTGCAACCTTTATTAATTTTTCCTTGCAGATACTTCAAAATGGTATCATAATAGTATTTCATATGACATGCACTACATGTGAAGTCTTGAGAATCCACATGATAGCTTTAAAGGTAGGGTAGGTCATTTTAGAGAGGCTAGCAATGGCAAGCTAGCTTTGAAAGCATAAGAGTCCACCCTCCCTGTAAATCACTCTCCAAAGCCACGCCTTCTCCAAAACACATGAACGTGCTCAGCAGACCAAAGGCTAACCAGCAACACCATGAGAAACAGCGTTGGCCAACAGGGTCTGCAGAGGTATGCAAATATTTACATTGACAGACATGTAGGACAGCCTATTGTAGCCCTCAGACCAAGGAATATGATTGGACAAACATTTTATGGTCCTACGCCTTCACAGACCATATAAATATATTTAGACCACTTAACTGATGTGATTGCTATCAACATCATAAAAAATGTTTTTGAACCAAAACACTGCCTTTAAAGGAGACCTATATTATGCCATTTTTTACAATATATAAGTCTTGGGTGTCCCCAGAATGTGTCTGTGAACAGCTCAAAATACCCCACAGATCATTTATTACCATTTTGAAGATGACTATTTTGAGTGGAAGCAGAAATACACTGTTTTTGTACGTCTCTTTAAATGCAAATACACTGCTGCTCTCTGCCCCCTTTTCCTCAGATACTCTGCTAAAAAAGATGTTTGATTTTAATTTATCATGTTTATTGTGCTGAAATCATGCGTTTTAAAGTGCCCCTATTATGGGCTATAAAAGGTTCATATTTTGGTTGTGGGAGTCCCCAACAACAGGTTGACATGCATGCAATGTCAAAAAAAAAAAAAAAACACTTTCATTGTCCTATAATATGCATTTATTTTTACCTTATTTGCTCAACGACTCCCAAACGATTCGCTCAACGATTCATTTTTCCAAACCCCGCCTTTGCGTGACACTAATCTGCAGTGATTGGTCGATTTCATTTCCATTTCATCATGCCTGTAGTGCCTCATAAAGCAGCTTTTGTGAGCGCAGTGCTGCTTTGTGTACAGCCTTACCGGGGAAACTGCTATTTTTACCGCTCCAAAAGCGGCACCTAGTGGCAAAAAATGAATTTGCATTTTCATTCAGACCAACGCGAAAATCAAGTTTTCCCAGGTCCCAATCAACAAGTGGGCGGGCAATATGCTAATGTTTCATGTTGAAGTCAACATCAAACAGCTTGGGACTAGTTTAAAAACGACTCGTTTCAATGATTCAGAGTAGACTTTCTTTTGAGAGACAATAACTTTATACACTTTGCACTTTCAGATTTAAAACTTCAGGATGCAGGATGTTTTCATTCACTTAGAGCTTTGTTACTGCATGAAAGGTCATTTTCAAAAATCCATAATAGGGGCACTTTAAACTATATTAGTTTAAACTTCTGATATAGAGTTTTCTGAGCGCACGCACACTGAAAGAAAATGTCACGCCATGTCAATAGTACTAAACTAGTTCTCTTTCATGTCTTATTGCGCTTGAACTGTCAAATACACACACGTTTATGTTAAAAACACGAGTTATAAAAACAGTCGGTTATGTCTGTGAAGGTAAACATCTGGGAAAGAAATTGCATGTTTATATTAGATCTGTGTGGCTGCAGCGTAATATACAGTAAATAAATCAATAAATCATTGCTCTCTTGTCTCTTCTGAGGCTGGGACTCAAATAATGTTCAGTGCAGCCAAAGACATAACAGTTAGCATGCTTTGCTTAAACTTGCAGATTAAGGGACGTCATATTATATTAAGATCCCCTTTCTGTGTCACAAATCTGATGCGCTCATTTTTTCACACAAACTGGCAGAGAAAGGCTTACCAAAAAAATTTACTGGGTTGGTAGATGCAATGGGGACATGATTATAGCACGTAAATATGGAAAACGTCAGATTTTCACGATATGTCATGATAAGTGAGGAACACTTTATTGGTGCTGTGATTGCTATTCACTTTCACTGTATGGAAAAGAGCAGTGTGAATGTTCTACTGAACAACTTTTTTTGTGTGTGTTCCACAAAAGAGAGAAAGTCATACAGGAACGACATGAATATATTTAAATAAATGACATCTGTCTCTGACAACAAGAACACCTTAAAGCAGGGGTGTCCAATCCTGCTTCTGGAGGGCCACTCTCATGCAGATTTTAGCTCCAACACACTTGCCTTGAAATTTCTGGTGAGTCTGAAGACCTTGATTACTTTGTTTCAGGCATGTTTAGTTAGGGTTGGACCTAAACTCTGAAGAACAGTGGCCCTCCCTGAACATATTTGGACCTTGTCTTATAGCATCTATGACCTTGTGTGTGTGAAAGAGACAGGGGTTGAGTATAGCGTGGGTGGAAGGGGAGGATGTAAAGTGAATTGTATTATCAGATTGGGCAGATGGTGGGAAGTGGAGCCATCAGCAGGAGCAGGACAGCTGTGCTTGAGCCCGTACGTGTTAACTCAACAATGTCAGCAGAATTTCAGCCTTCAGCACAGAAAGTTGAAGGGAATCCAATGTAAGCTGTGTACTTCCAAGCATTAAGTGTCACAGAGAGGGCAAGTGCACAGTGTTGGGCCAAACTACTCTGAGCAGCCAAGAAAATCAGAGTATCCTAATAGTTTGTGTTTTAGTGCAGCAGTTGGACCGTTAGTTGTGTATTTGTTGGTTTATTCATGGTAAGACTGTTTGTAAATACATTATTCAGTGATTATGAAGCCAGTCGAAACACTGAGGGAATGGCATTTCCCTTGAATAAGCTCAAAACAAACATTTTTTTATGGTTGTTTTTCAATGAAGGGTCAGTGAAAGTAGATTTTCTATTAATTTTATATGAGATGTGATGTTTTTGTAACCCTTTACAAAATTTGGGACGTTTGGATATTGATTTGTGCATTTCTTTTTTCTTATTAACATTCCACAAACAAAAATTAAGTAAACATTACATTTTTATTTTATTTAAAAATAAAAAGTTAATGAATGGTTAAGAGGGTTACGAGAAGGGGCCAACTAGTTTGGGACCAAATATTAATTTGTAGTTATAATAAAGTTTCCCATAAAACGTAGTTTTCCAGAAATACATTTGATTAGACAGTTTTTGTTCTTGTTTTTTTTTGTTTTTTTTGTTTTTTTAACATGGGTAACAAACTAGTCATTTTGAAAATTTTTAGATTTCAAATAAATGAACTTTCTATTGTAACTTTCCATAAAAACAGAACTATTTTCAACATGGACAATAATAAGAAATGTTTCTTGAGCATCAAATCAGCATATTAGAATGATTTCTGAAGGATCATGTGACACTGAAGACTGGAGTAATGATGCTGAAAATTCAGCTTTACCATCACAGGAATAAATTACATTATAAAATATATCCAAATAGAAAGTAGTTCTTTTAAACTGTCATAATATTTCACAATAGTACTTTACTTTTTAATCAAATAAATGCAGTTATTATAAATCAAAAACATTTAATAATCTTACTGACCAAAAACTTTTGAAACCGTGTGTATATAAATCAATTTGAACATCAGTGTGAACCTTATTCATGAAAACCCACAAATATTTGCTCATGGTCAGGGCATTGTTTACTAAATTAGATTCATTGCTCTACATCTTTATTTCCACAGGTCTTAATTTATGTTGGGCCGTTCTTAACATTGTGTCTCCTACGCCTCAAACACCATTATTCACTCAGTCAGACTCAGCAAACGGTCACCAATGTTTCACCCGGTCAAGCAAGGACACTCTCAAGTTGTGATTTCTGTATTCATAACATTAATAAGCCAAGGTGTTGTGCTGAGTAGAAGCAACAGAAATAAATAAGCAGCTCTCCTCTATTGAGGCCATCCAGGCACCTGTCCACGGAGAATCTGATATCTCTGACTGAAACAGAGCGTCTTTACTGGGTGGAGTGCAGGGTCTTTATCGCAGTCTCTGATATCTTTACTCTCTGAAAGGAAAATGTAGGGTTTGGAGATAAAGAGGGTATTTAGGGATCTCTAATCTTCAAAGAGCCACAGATTGCTTTGTAAATGAAGGCCTCATGAAAGAGAGATTTTTTGTTTATTCATTAAATACTTTAGATGAGGACAATCCCACACATATTTACTGTTTCTGCAGGAGTTCTGAATGTACAGAAAGTGTTCATACTTGCACAATGTTTGTGGTCTGCGGTGGTAGATTTACTTTAGTTGTTTTTTTGTGAAAAAGAAGTACACTTTAGCATACTTTTAAAAAGAGTACTTATTAGAGAAACACTTTGAAAGAATACACTTAAGTGGAAATTGAATGTATGTTTTCAGACATTTAGTTGCATAGCATTTGCCATTAAATAAAAATGTATTAAATTTACATTAAATACTATGGAAGAGTAAAAGAAGGTAATTGTGACTTTTTATCTCATTATTCTGACTTTATTTCTCGCAATTGTGAAATGCTGCAATTCTGAGTTTATATCTCGCAATTTGGAGAAAAAAGTCTGAATTGCGAGTTTGTATCACAAAATTCTGAAAAAAAAAGTCGCAATTACCTTCTTTTATTTTTTATTCACTGGAGGAAACGGGCTTTCATAAAATACAGTTATTGAACTTAAGAGTTCTTTTTTGACCCACTTAAGTAGGACTTAAGTGAATCTTTATAAGTAAATTCATAATTACTTCTATTGTCTTTGAAGTTAAAATGTACTGACAAGCATATACATTACAGATAAAATTATTTAGAGAACTCTTTACATGTGCTTTAGTATGTTAGTCAAAACTTTAAAATTGATGTGCTTCTTTAATGTATGACAAAAGATTATTACATAATGGTACGGTTCATTTAACACTCGCTGAACTTTTGTGACAACAGTCCCAACCAGAGATTACATTTTAATACAGTGTATGGGGTAAGTTGTCCACTACATTTCTATATGAGAATGTCTTGTAGCAGCACTCTGGCAGATGCAGGGCTTTTTGACCTTTAGCTGTAGGTGGGCCCTGTTTTGGGTCAGTGACCCCTTGCCAATCTAGTGTGTGTGTGTGTGTGTGTGTGTGTGTGGTTGCACTGCTGACTGGAGTCCATGTGGAGCTGAATCACTGTTGCAGAAATGACAGAAAGGCCAAACAGGGTGCTCAAGCTGTCAATCAATCTGAAATCCTGTATTGTTTATTTCCTGTTTCTTCAGAATAATGGTGAGTGAAAAACAAAAAGAATGGAAAAAGAACCAACAGAAATCTGACAGAGAAATCAACAAAAGATTGTAAGAAAACACTGTGACAATTTAAACTATATATCCACATCAAAATCCTCCAAATATTTGTTTAGAACTGTTTTCACCTACGTGATCTCATGACGAAAACGTACCTCTGGGAACTTTTTCGCAAGATGCAAAATATGTACCAATAAGTACATATCACTTCATTTTCCAACAGAAATGAACACTAGAGGCGGTAAAACAGCGAGCACTTGTAATCGTTTTCGTACACAGTTATGATTACAGCTCCATATGTTTCGCTTTCCAGTTGTAAAAAGCTTGCTCAGCAGCTCAGCTGCACTGAATTGGACTTAGGATGCAGAATCCTTGGGTACAAATCCTGTAAAAAACATGACTCACGATGAAAGAGCTGAAAGACGAGAGATCGAAAAACAAGCTAAAACGGCATGCTTGCGATTGTGTTTTTATATCACATTCGCTTTTGTTCATACTATCGGGTAGGTTTAGGTGTAGTGCAGATGGTACGTTATTTTAAAACATCACGGAGCACTAGATTTATAGCGCCACTCAATGGACATTTCAAGTCAGTGACACTACAAAACCAACCTCACCTAAAACGTACCATATGTACTTTCATCTGTTCCGGGGAAAAAAGCGAACACTCTTTTAGCGCCACTCAGTGGACATTTCACATCGAATATGTCACGAAACGTACATGGCAGTACGTATTTCACTTCTTGCGAAAAAAGTTCCCAGAGGTACGTTTTCGTCATGAGACCAGGTTGGTTTTCACTTGAAAACGGTGCTTGATCTGTGCATATTTCTCTCCTCATTTAGAGGAGACGACTTTTTTCACTAGAGAGACCAATATTATGCATTGAGGACTCAATGCCAAAAACAACGCTTTAAAGAAAAAAAATGTCTTAATGATGGATTTGTTTCTTACAAACACACAGCTTTAGACACAAGACATTAACTGATGGACTGGATTGGTGTGGATTACTTGTGGCTTATTGTTATGTTTTTATCAGCTGTGTGGACTCTTATTCTGACGGCACCCATTCACTGCAGAGGATCCATTGGTGAGCAAGTGATGTAATGCTGAATTTCTCAGAATCTGTTCCCATGAAAAAAACAAACTCATCTACATCTTGGATGACATGAGGGTGAGTTAATTTTTTTTTTATTATTTAAGAAAATGTCTTTTGCAATGGTCCCTTTAATTTTAAGTCTCATTAAACAGACTCCTTTTTTCTTCATTTTAATTGCCGTACTTTGGGGAAAAGATTGCTCTAGACATGTCTTCTCCCATAATGCACCTGTTCCCCTGAAGCTGTGCTCTGCCCCGCTCACACTGGATCAGATTTCCTCCACAGGTTGGTCGTAAATACTCACGTGCATTAGGTGGGGGCGGCTATATGATCTTGACTTGACAGCTTGTTATACAGCATTAGACCTTTGGCTAAACTTATTTTTCTTGTCTGAACAGACAAACGATACCTGGGAAAGAAAAACACACTATATCACTTTACAGTTAGAAACGTCTGGCTTTAGGCTCGTTCTACATTTAGAATTTCTGAATTTTAAATAGATTAATAATGTAGGTCATGACTATGATGATATGGCAATGTGTTTTTTTTTGGGGGGGGGGGGGGATGGGGGGGGGTCTTGACAGATCCCTTAGAATTAACTAATATATTCTCTCATGATTCCTAAAATTATTCCGCAAATTATGGCAGTCAAGACAATTAATTCATTAAAATAAAATGTCAAAAATAGATTAAAGTAAATAATGACAATCTTTTAATCCTTTAACTGCTATAGAGTGCTTTGCATTGTACAAAATATTGACTCTCTTAATTATTAATAACTATAGTCCCCTTACTATATCTTTTGCTTCAATCATAAGATTGAGGATCAGACTAAAAGACGGCAGCTTTGATAGGTTACTTGAATCTGGGCCTCATGTTTTGTGTAATGAAGGGAGAAATGACTCAGTCGACTGATGTCTGCCTCAATCTCCCTAATCATATCACTGAACCTTGAAGCTTATGTCTTTGTATCCTCTGTAATTGAATTGGGCTTAGATTAAATTGCATGACAGCACTCCTATTGTTTAGCTTCAAAATGGGACACAATTCTTCCTCGGTAAGACTGTAGGGTTGAACCGACTATCAATGAAATGCATAAATCAGTTCAGATATGTTCTCTCTTCCTCTCTCCTCATTCTCCTCAAGTAAAGAAAATGTAGTTTGAAAAGGAAGGAAAGGACATGTGGCCAGGTATGGTGACCCATACTCAGAATTTGTGCTCTGCATTTAACTCATCCAAGTGCACACACACAGCAGTGAGTAGTGAATAACACACACACACACACTGTGAACACACACCCGGAGCAGTGGGCAGCCAATGCTGTGGCGCCCGGGGAGCAGTTGGGGGTTTGGTGCCTTGCTCAAGGGTCTCACCTCAGGGGTGGTATTGAGGGTGGAGAGAGCGCTGGACATTCACTCCCTCCACCTACAATCCCTGCCAGACCTGAGACTCAAACCCACGACCTTCAAGTTACAAGTCCAACTCTCTATCCATTAGGCCACGACTGCCCCATAGAAAAGAATCTACATACAGCAGATTTTTTTTCTTTTCTTTTTCTGTTCTTTCAAGGTTTCTGCAGGTTATATGGAGGTAAATTTAAAACTTTTTTCCTACCTTTTTGAGACTAAGTAAAGAACATTCAAGGAATAAATTGAATGGAACATATTATGTCAATGCTCTTAAATGTGGGCTAATTGTCTTGTATTCGTAACACTTCAGTGTTTGAAAATATAACTTCTTACAACTTCTTATTAGGCTTGAAAAGTCTTGGAAATAATTTTTACTGCACCTTCTGATCAGTTAATGTCTTGTTTTTCAATGGAAATGTCTAAAGATTTTTAAATCAAGATATTTTGAAGCAAAATGACACACGTCTTGTTTTCTGTGAAACTGATCAAAATATTTATGATTAAAAAGGACAAATTTCTGCCAGAAAAACAACTTAATTCAATGTTTTATGTTTAAAACAAACTCACTTAAATTTGTTCAATTTCTCAGAAAGAACAATCGTCATTTTGCACCTCAAGTAAACATATCTCGATTTAAAAGATGTTTAGATATTTGTACTGAAACAAGACAAAAATACAGAGGAAGATATAAATGCAACATTTAATGCCATTATCAATTTAAGACCTTCTGATTTTAGACCTTAATTTGTGTTTAGACCTTAATTTTAGACTCTTCATTTGTGAAAGAGTTTTTAAGACCTCCAGAATGCCTGTTTAAAGAGATTCATGCTTTGGTCATCACAAAAGGTTTGATTTCCATTCAGATTTCCATCACACAAAATTTCTTTTGGTGCCAAATAAAACGGAAGTATCATTTCCGCCTGTGGAGATAAGGGTTGACTGCTAGAGCGATTTCTGCTATATGAGTATCTGAAGGTATAGGCAAATCGACAAAATCATTTTATTATAGCTTCACATATCACAAATACAATGGAAAATGGATGAATGGATGGATATCGCAAATACATCACAAAAACTATTTACCTTATTTTGCAACGCGGAATTAAGGTATTTTCTTTGAATGTGCGAGACTTCAAATTCATTAGCCGCTATTGGTAAATAGCTAGAATAGAATAACAAAGTGCAGTAAACTATATGTGCTACAAACCAGTGTGTTTATGATTATTATTATAAAGTAAAATATGATAACAAATACCAGTTTGGATGGAAAATCTAGCGGCATGAAGGAGACTGTACAGCTAAAATAAATGGAAGCAAATGAACCTGGAAGCCCCACAGGTTACAAATGGCTGTGCCCACTTTTACTTAAAAAAAAGTCGGATAGTCTGACTGACAATTAGTTAATTGTAAAGGGATGTTCAACAGACAGTGTACTGAAACTTATTTACAGAAATTTAATTTAAAAAGTTTATTTTCCTGAGAGCTGTTATAACAAACTTGTAGTAATTTTGTAACAGGCCTCTTCTTCGTGGTACTTGAGGTTTGACTATTTTTCTCTGATGCATGTTAAGGTAACTTACACTTACACTATGTCTGCACTTTCTTTTATGGCCGTTTGTTCAGTCCAGAACATAGAAGCAAATGATTCATAGCCACATCCGAGTGGAAATCCTAGAGAAGCCAAAAACTACTGCATGGACTTTCCTGCTCAAGTCTTACACATTGGCCAAACTTTAAAGACAGAGAAACTCCAACAGATGTGCAAGGGAAACACACAGAGACTCTTTCAAAGAGCCTGGCAAAAGAATCGATTCAGGAAGTGGGTTCAGGACATAAACTCAATAGTGTGTTTATCTGCTGTTTTTCTGGTATGAATCAACATGGCAGTGATTCACGGTGGTCAGCAGCTTTCCAAACGACATAAAGACCCGACAGGTTACTGCTCCTTACAGCGGAAGTCATGACTCATGATGATTAACCAAAACACATACAAAGCAGGCCTAAATTAAAAGTGATTTAGATGACCTGAGGCAGACACTCAGACAGACAGACATACATATAGACAGACAGACAGACAGACAGATAGATAGATAGATAGATAGATAGATAGATAGATAGATAGATAGATAGATAGATAGATGATAGATAGACAGACAGACAGATAGATAGATAGATAGATAGATAGATAGATAGATAGATAGATAGATAGATAGATGACAGACAGACAGACAGACAGATAGATAGATAGATAGATAGATAGATAGATAGATAGATAGATAGATAGATGACAGACAGACAGACAGACAGACAGATAGATAGACAGATAGATA
>JAFVLL020005860.1:0-38601 GCA_021397915.2 Tor tambroides | reverse complement strand
CTGGGTCGCTCAGAGGCTCGTGTCTGGGAGAGAGATGAAGCATACAGTGCATTAGAGTAGGTGCGTTTCGGAGCTGTCACTCCCCGAGCATGCGGCTCACGCAGCTTATCTGGCTGCGGCCAGATTGGGGACAGGTGCGCTCGCTTCCTCCTTCCTGAGCGAGTGCAGGTGTTCCTCGTCCGTTTCCAGGGCAACGCTGATAGACCGTCGGGACGCTCGTCACAGTATATTATTCTTTTATTATCTGTGTCCTGTCCTGTTGCTGTCTTTTTGTTGCACTGTGGAGCTTCTGTCACTACAACAAATTCCTCGTATGTGTAAACATACTTGGCCAATAAAGCTCATTCTGATTCTGATTCTGATTCTAAACCTCACTTTGAGGTGCCATTACTTTAAAGTATCAGAGGCATGAATCCTATGTTTTTTATGTTAATAAAATCAAACATATCAATAAATCAACATAAAGCTAGTTTTAATCAATATTTACAGAAAAAGCATGATTTAGGCATGTCCCTGTAATGGTACAAATTTAAACTGTACAACAATGTAATAATTGACAACTATTTGAACTTGATTCAGTGTATTGTAATAAATTATTTCAAAACTACAAAAAACCCTGACACTTTCATTTGGACTTTCTACAGAATGGTGGGAAGACAAGTAAATCTTCAAATGTCAAGTTTTCCATAATAATATTTTTATGAGAACTACGATCAAGCAAATAATTTTCTTTATATATTTCTTTGAATTGATTGGAAATAAGTTGATAACTGCAGACCAACATTTGCATTCAAGATTTGGCTCCTGCTGGGTGATGGTTTAATTCAACCCCCTTTTTAAAATGTTCTATTTAATTTTGGTGTTTTATTTTATTGTTTAAATACTGTAAACCATATTTTGATTACTGCATTTTAGTAGTTGCAAAATAAAGAAAAAAAAATGCTCATATAATATTTAGTTTTATCTCCTGAGGTTGACATGCAACATTTTATGAAAAGTTAAGCACCTCCTTTAATTATTGAAACAGAAATGTGGATTGCACCGTATATTTGCATTATGTGTTTTAGTTTAGGTTTCGTTTAGGTGATCTCTGATCTTGCCCTCTTCTTTCATTCTCTCCAGGTAAGTGTCATTCTGGTCTTCATCAGAGTCACTGTAGCCATCTGCTCCTTTCATGCCCTGACACACAAACAGTTAGATAAATATTGTGAATGTAACACATTACTGTGTATTATATTATACTGTTAATATAGTTAAAGTGTGTCGCCATCAGGGGCACTTCAGTATAAACACACACAGAGTCTGGATCATAGAATTAGAGGGTCAAACGCTCTTCCTGCTTATGCCCAGGAGCGCAGATCCATCAAAAGAATGGGTTGTTTATTTAGTTAAACCAGTTTCAGATTGCGCGTCCATCCATGCATGAACACAACATGCATGTGCATTTGGGTGTGTCCGGAGAAAAAGATCCTAACGTTTCCTATCTAATCAATTATAACATTTGGAAGAAAACATGATCACTAATAGTCATCTGTCAGAACCAGTGAGAGAAAGGATATAAGGAACAGAAAAGAAATGGATACTGCACATTAAACCATGTAACTTAATAATGTTATTAACAACACTGCGAATAATGTGATCATTTTTATGTAAGAGAGAGAGAAACGATCATTGGTTTAGGAATGAATGTTATTTAGTTTCTTCTAAAGCAGTATTGTGATAGAGTTAAATCACATGCAAACATTCTGTGCTTAAGATGCACTCACATCTACGGCAATTATGGTGACTGTGAATTAATTGCACTCAATGCTTTAATTGCATTTCCACTCTGACCAAAGTGCCAATGTGCTACTGCTGTGAGATATGATGTCCTGCACTCATGCACATGTTTAACAACATGGGGGAGCAGAAGAAGCCTGTATTTGTTCTAATGGTCTATATAAACTACTGTTCAAAAATTTGGGTCTGTAAGATTTTTTAAATATTTTTTGAAAAAAGTCTCCTATGCTCATCAAGGCTGGATTTATTTGATTAAAAATACAGTAAAAACAGTAATTGTAAAATATTACAAATTAACACATGATCCTACAGAAATCATTCTAATATGCTGATTTGCTGCTCAATTAACATTTCTTATTATCAAAGTTAATATTTAATTTAATATAGTTCATATTTTTCTGGAAACCTTATTTCTTTTCAGGATTCTTTGATGAATAGAAAAAAAGAACAGCCATTTACTTGAAATATGATTTTTGTAACATCAAAAATATGCATACATTAATAGGAATATATCATTTTGAACTATAATTAACTATAACTATAATTGCTGAATGTACTGGTTATTCTGCCGGGTCTCTATTTTAAAGTCAAAGGAGCGACTGGTCATGGTTCCTCTGGTGAAGTTAAAGCACACACACACAGATAAAGACCATAAACTCCAAAATGAGCTCAACTTCTCATCTTGACCCACTATTATGAATACGAGACCCAGGGTGGGCAATAGGCTATATGCAATTTATATGCACAATATTTGGTATAAAAACATTTTAGACCAACTTTTTACAACTATATGCAATAAAGTCTAAATCATTGAGGATGGACCATGTAAACAAGTTATTTCTCATTTTCTCTCTAAATGTAAAGTGATTGTAATGGCTAATTGCTCGCCTCTAATGAGAAACATAAAATGTTGTGTTTAATATCTGTATAAGAGCATGTGTTTAGGTGTTTACCTCTGGAAGTTTCCAGGCACTGTGAGCTTCCTGTTGACCAGAGCCTTCATGATCCTGCTGACAAGCTCATAAAGCAGCCCAGACATGCCCTCAAAATGCTTCTCCACCTCATCCCTAGAGAGAAGAGAGACAGATCCAGACAGCAAAGCTGTGGCAGTTAACATCGGACAGAGAGATAGATAGAAGTCTCAGATAAAGCATTTTTACAAAGCATCTGTAAAGATTTTCTGAAATTCAGAAAATTATGTTTATATGAACCCTATATGTTGCATTTCAGTTCACATATGTGACCCTGGAGCACAAAACCAGTCTTAAGTAGCACTGGTATATTTGTAGCAATAGCCAAAAATACATTGTATGGGTCAAAATGATTGATTTTTCTTTTATGGCAAAAATCATTAGGATATTAAGTAAAGAAGATCATGTTCCATGAAAATATTTTGTAAATTTCCTACTGTAAATATATCAAAACTTAATTTTTGCTTAGTAATATGCATTGCTAAGAACTTCATTTGGACAACAATTTGGCGATTTTCTCCGTATTTTGATTTTTTTTGCACCCTCAGATTCCAGATTTTCAAATAGTTGTATCTCAGCCAAATATTGTCCTATCCTAACAAACCATATATCAATGGAAAGCTTATTCAGCTTTCAGATGATGTATAAATCTCAATTTCAAAAAACTGACCCTTATGACTGGTGTTGTGGTCCAGGGGGCGTATTACAGAAAGATCCTAACTTTAAAATCTTATCTTATCTGTTTGGTAACCATGGTAATTTCAGTTAGGACCACATTTAACTTATTATGCAGTCGATTTTCATCAAATATGACTACATAGTAATATAGAATGGTGTAAAATACTATCTGTTGATTCAGCTGGTCAAATTTTTCTAAATAGTTGGACAAATCGCAAAGTCCAAATGATTTTGATAAGATGATTGACGAGTCGCACCTTTTTGCTGCTGGGACATTCAGTATTATGAGCTGGCAAGGTGTCCTGTTGTTGCTAATATCGATCTATTTGGATAACAAAATATAGCGACGAAGTTTAGGTTTAACCGATTCACCACCAAAATGAACTAAACTGGGTGGTTATCACAAAATCATTGCTGTTAAACATCTACTGCCTTTGTGTAGAAGAGATGGTGCGTGAAGTGGAGGATATCATACTGAAGAAATGACGATCCAGAACCAAATATGGATAAATCAAATAGCAAAGCAAAAAGCAAGCAGTTGATATGCTATGAGTTGATGCCAATTAGCTGCTCTAGCTATAAGTAATTAGATTTATTATCCGCCAAATATTGGAGCAACCTCAAGCAGAATCGAGGCTGATAAGAGCGTCACAGGTTTTCCAAGAACTGAAAGCTTTATACCAGAAGAGTTTTACAAACTGCACACCATATTTATCAATAATTTCTTTAAACATACGGTATGGTGTTTTAAACTGAGAGCGAGAACCGGGTTATTGTGTATGGATCTATGACAACGGTTTATTGTAGCCGCTTTTTACCAGATGATTGCAAAATTATAGTTTTAATCTCCTTATTTTTATTTATACAAGTTTTCCAGTGGAGTTAACAGGAAACGAAGAACTATTGGTGATTGAAGTTTGTCCTGTAATCAAACTGGGGTAAAAATGATGGGGATGCAAAGTCACGATGAGATTTCCTGCAGATGCCTTGTTAGCTGAAATGAGTCTCTTGTCAAGTTTTTCCTGTATATTATTGATGAGTGCTCATGAGATTATGAGTCTGTTATGCCACAAAGACCTACAGACAAAACATAATAATATTAAAATACGCCTGTAAAGTCAAAACTGGTGACGGAAAGTCTCTGTAGAAAAAACAAACAGTGATGATTATTTTAAATCTTTGTGGAACAAACGATCTGTCCTCCCCTTCACAGAACTTGTAGGTATTAATATTGTGAGCTCAGATGAGTGTCAGTCAGATACTTCTGCTGGGATTGGGCTCTTCTGGACACTGGACTTCAGAGAAATGATGCTTATCTTTGGACTGGTGCTGCTGCAAACTGCTGCATGTGAGTCACTTTCCTGATGGGGAAAAAAAAAAAAAAAAAAAAAAAATATATATATATATATATATATCCAAAAGCACTATTACAATATGAGTGTTTTCAAACCAGTCTGCAGCACTCTATAATAGTCTTTATTGTTTTAAGTGTTTTGTTTAGTGTTTTAATTGTGTTTAACAGTGTAGAGTTAGTGGAGTAATTCATTTGTGAAGATGGTGTTGAGAGCTTTTGCTGGGAGATAATAGTCTTTTTGGGTTGTTTTTACTTATTTTACAGTGAAAATACTCCAATCATACTATTGTATTAAAATGTATTCACATTCAAACTTAAAACAAGTAAAAAACTGTCTTAAACATTTAAAGGTACATTGAAACATCTGAAAACCTCAGAAAAATGTCATATGATGATATAGTTGTCAACAAATGGGATGCTACATTTTATTCAGAATTAAATATCTTAAATATCTATGATTTTGACTTTAATAAGATTTTCCCAAAAGCATGAAAGTGGCATGTTTGAGCTAGTTGATACAGGGAACCAGCAGTCTAATAAAGAGGTTGATTGGCAAAAAGTATTTTATGTATTTTGAAAATACAAAAATACTAAGATTAAATGTATATTAATTTATATTTTTTCAAAGGTATTAAAATACAAAATAGTATTTTGTATTTCAAATACGCATTTTAAATACATGTATTTGAAATACTGCCCATCCCTGCCTGTCCTGGCCTATCCTATCCTGTCCTTACTTATTATAACTTAAACCAACCAATGCCATGCAAAGAGAGTTGTATTATTTTCTTGATTCCAGTCGTTGAGTCTGAATCTTTGCCTCTTGACTTACTAGAAACTGTGAACAAAATCAGCACCAAATATGTCATTTCCTTCATCCAGTGACTCGCACAGTAACTCACAGCGAATCCAGCTCCATTTATATGTCATTGTTCTGTCTGTAATTTTGAAATACTTTCATCCTAGTGTCTGCTATGTATGCATGTGATATTTGTGAGGTGCATATGTGATTTGTGTATGTGTGCGTGTGTGTGTTGGAGAGGTCATCCACATCTCTCTTCTACATGGCTCTTAGTGCGGACCCTTTGATGTGCTTTTAGAATGGCCGTACAGCTCTCTGCTTTACTTCTCGCTTGACAATTGTTTATTAGTTTTGAAACGGCTTTAGTGGACATCAGGCTCTCTGAGATGGCGCGTTTGAGGAGAGGACGACTCACAACTCAACCGACCCCTCCTCCCCAAGAGCAGGACCCAGGACAGTGAGTCACAGAGACCTTTGAAGGGTAAAGGGAGATTTGGGTCTGCTGGGGTAGGGAGTCTGAAGGATGGAGGAATGGGTAGGATGAATGTTTTATTTCGAGTGAGAGAAAGTTTGAGATGGTCGCAGAAGAAAGTGTAGGAGAGGAATGAGACAAGTGAGAAGACCACCCTGGTGTTTAAGAGCTCATTGTGTGTGAGATTTATAGCGATTGTTACTGGTTGTGAGAGGTCTTTGAGAGTCTTGTGGAAGTGCTAAGAGAGTGTTGTATAAACGCCTCAAGAGCATTAGGAAACTGTCATTTATGTGAAGGGACAGCTTGACAAAGCAGTTTTATAAAACGAGACAAATCTTTATAAGAGTGCCTCAAAGATAGTGTAAACCTTTCACAAAATAATCCGTCTGAATTCCGTTTGAATAATCCGTCTTAAGCTGGTAGTTGTGTTTTGTTGCTGGTTTCCAGTTGGCTCAAGTTGGTCATTAGCTGTATTTTTTTTAAAAGGATGTGCAGGTGTTGAGAGCTTTTTGCTGGGAGATAATAGTCTTTTTTGGGTTGTTTTTACTTATTTTACAGTGAAAAATATCTAAATCATACTATTGTATTAAAATGTATTCACATTCAAACTTAAACAAGTAAAAAACTGTCTTAAACATTTAAAGGTACATTGAAACATCTGAAAACCTCAGAAAAAATGTCATATATTAAACATCAAACAGATCATACAGTGTTGTGTCTTAATTAAATATATCTTGATTTTTGGATGTTTTAACTAGTAATGGACAAATCTAATAAACAGTTTGGTTGTTGTCATTTTTTTCTCTAAATGATTTTGTTCACACAATGGTGTTTTTTAGTGTAACCTGAAAGTGACAAGAGGGAGATTATTTGTAAGAAAAAAGTCATTTGTTTATTTTGTCCTATATTACAGTACATTTTAAACACACTTTAATCCCCATGACTAATATAGTTCTTATGTTAAAAAGAACTGTACAATGCTATTATTAATCAAGAAGTCACTTGAAGTTTCTATGGCTAAAATTATTACTGTTAGTGCTTTTTTTTTCTCTGCTTTTCTAAAATCAGGAAATCAGCACGTCTGCATTGCAGCTGCTTCCTCCAGCGACTGTCATTAAACACGTACATGTACTTGTGAACATTTTACAACAATTCAAATCTGTTGATATCAATATATGTTATCTATATTTTGCCAAGAAGTCTCCTTGAGGTTTTTAAACCTCAGTCCAAAGGTAGACCTGGACATGAAATGACCAGTGCAGACGTTGAATGTTAAATGTTAGTCAACACCAGCATCTAACAAAACAGCATTATGTAGGCAATGCAGTAATGCATAAATCTATGACCATAAACTTTGTCTATCTGCAAGTGTGTATTTAAAAATTTTGCAACTGTTTCATCTCAGTTTCCTCACTGAAGATGGGTTATTTTTTGGTCAGTGTTTTGTTTCATGTTAAGCTCTATTGAACAGTATTTCAAGGGAATTCAGTGAGCTAATATGATGGATCAGTCTCCGCCTAGATAAACAGTGCTTTATATTGGTTTTAGATTAATAATCCATATGCAGCAGTTTCACCTGCACTAGTTTTTCACTTAATTTTTCACATCTCTTTCTCAGGAGTCAAAGAGTTACCGAGAGTTCAGTTCATCCGTCTTCTCTCAAATAAAGAGAGACTCCCTGCAAATACGGCTAATCTTCCTTACCTCTCTTTCATAACCATCACTTTTCATTCTTTCCGTGGGACATGATATGCTCGCTCCGTCAGCTCGAGTCTTATCGCTGTGTATAAAGGGTAAGAAAACACTGGGATGTTTGGTTTCTAATAGGCCTGTGTGGTGTAATTGGCTAATTGCTTTATTTTTCTCTGAAGGGTTCTGTGTTCTGTCATAGAGGCAGGAGGCCATAAACACATATGAGCATCTCCCTCACTGTCAAGGCTTCCTGAGCTGTGATTGGCTGAGTGCTGCATTGTCACCACAGCTGATTGGCCTGGCTGAGGATGAATGGCCACGCTGACAACCAATGGGGCCAGATGAGGGTGAGCCGGGTGAGATATGGGACGCCGCATTCTTGAGCACTAATCAAATCTTATGAGCTTTCACTGATGGGTATGTGTTATGTTTGTTGATTTGCCTTCATTAGTCTTTACAACGTGTCTATGTTCTTATGCATTTTTGTGCATGCAATGAATCATATTGATAGACGTCTGTATAAATCCTCAATGTGTAAGGGGGTTTTAGCCAGTGAGCGAATTGGTTTGTATCAAGAGTTCATATGCAGGAGGAAACAAGACTTGCCTCAACAGATTCAAACACACATTGCAGCAAGCTAATAAAGTTTATATTGAAGAGGTTCTGGGGTCAAAGGTCACCCGCTGCCCTCTGCTCAGCCTCCCCTCACCACTCCATCTAGCGCTCCAACGGGAGTGCTGAAAATAGCCTGTGATGGATGCAAATCTGAACATTTCCCTCATTCCCTCACTCTTTCTAAGTCTACCTTTCTCTGCTCATCAGACCATCTCTCGTCATCCCTATTAGTCCAGATGAAGATGGATGTGGACAGTCAGTTATTTGTGGATTAGGGTGGAGTTCTGAACCTTTATTGCCAGTTTTAATGTCCTGAAAAGGTCTTAGGTGTGTTTCACATTATCATTATTTTTCTACTGCTCCTTTAACTTATTCTTTTATTATGTATTTCTTTTATAAACACTACCGTTCAAAACGGGGGTCAGTTACTTTTTTTTTTTTTAAAGAAATGAATAGTTTATTTCAGCAAGGATTAATTACATTGATCAAAAGTGACAGTAAAGACGTTTATAATGTTACAAAAGATTTCTATTTGAAATAAAACAGTTTTTTTTTATTTTGAAAAATTATTTAGTTAATTACTTAAATTTTTTTTTTTTCCTACTTTTTATTCTTTTTGGGGGTTTCACAGCCACTGGTCACATACAACTTGGACATAAATATCTAATCAAAATACCAAATTTGTTCTGTGGAAGCAAGAAAATTTTGGAAACACATTTGGGTGAGATATAGTGAATTATTCCTTTTACGTAAGCACACAAACATTCAGATGCCATAATGTTCTGTGAGAAACTGTTTCAGACGCACATGCACGTATACTGAGAGACGACGTGTCTAGTGGTCTGTGAGGCGGAGATGGACGTGGTGATCTGTTGTGTGGGTAGACACACGTCCTGGGACACAGGAATCAGGAGGGGGTGTTTTTGTGCTCCGTTTTAGTCAACTTCCTC
Organism: Tor tambroides; assembly: GCA_021397915.2. Lineage (NCBI taxonomy): Eukaryota > Metazoa > Chordata > Actinopteri > Cypriniformes > Cyprinidae > Tor > Tor tambroides. The sequence goes on along the minus strand of JAFVLL020005860.1, from coordinate 29,288 downwards.
TCTGTGCCACAGAACTTCCTGTGTTGGTTCCGCGAAAGGAGACCCACCAGCTTCCCCATCTTACATGTTGTAAGTCACTGCCACCTACCACACTCAGCATCCTCTTTCTACACCCTGTAGTCATTTAGACTGCTTCAGTATTTGTCTACAAGGTGTAACTGTTGTAAATGTGGCTGTTTCAGTGTGTTCAGCAGGGTTTTGGTACCAATGCATTGCAAGTTGGGCAAACAATTATGGGTCAATGACATGATAGAAGTATTTTTGATGCTCCAACATGGTATTTATTTAAAGTTGCTTTTAAATGTATTTAGTATGAACATATTTTATTAATTTAATTCATTCATTCATTATTTCATTAAACGTAATTTTGATATTTAATCAAGATAAAGCCGGGGTGATACTGGTATTATAATGGGGAAACAGAAAAAAAAAAAAAAAGGTAAGTCACAATGTTTTTATTTCTTAGGGGGAAAAAAAAAATTGTAAATAGTTTTACCAAACTTTCTTCAGTTTTAATTAATATTTGAAAAAGCCAATAAAAATAAAAATAAAATCTTGATATATGACTAACATGTAGGAAAAAAAGGAAATGTTATAATTCAGATCATTTGAATATCAGCTAATTTGACCTTTTATGTCATGGAAAGGTTGGTTCAGGTTGTAAGATGTCAACTTCACAGAAACATGGTGGTATTTTAGAATTAATATTGTAAAAAAAAAAAAAAAAAAAAAATATCTCAACAATATATTTAAAACATTTCTGGAAATAATAATTAAGATCTGTGCACTCACGTGTGAGTAAGATGTAAAATGTCATGTGGTGCAACTCCATAGAAACTTAGTGATATTTAAGAAGTAATAGTTTTGGGATATTTAAAAAAAAAACACTTGTTTAAATATATATTTAAAAACAATTTTGGAAATAACTATTAAGATCTACACACTTACATATATTCTATATTCAGGATGTAAAATGTCATGTGGTGTGACTCCATAGAAACTTATGAATGAATAATTTGTGTTTTAATTCATTGTGCATTAAAACATCAATTAAAACATTAATAATTAAGATGTGTACACACATGTGTATTGAAGTTGTGAGGAAAATGTTATTACTTTTCGCTTGGTTATACCACATTATATTTTTAAAGACTTTAAGAAACTTTTCTAGACAATGGTGTAAAAGTTTTTAAAACCATGTGAAACCAACAGAAATACAAAGAGTACATTTTCTAAGAAAAATTTAAAATTTAAAAATGCGTGTGTTTTGGACTAGATTTTTATCATTTCCACTCCATTTCATCATTGGCTCACACTTTTATACAGCCACCAGCACAAAATACTCAAGTGCAGCCTCTGTCACTTCGACTAAAGGGCAAACAGAGACCGTCTGGATCGGTGAGGTCACCTGTGACCTGGAAAACACACTGAGTTTTGCCGGAGCATGTGATAGATTAAAAGATTTTAAATCTATGGCATGTCCAAATAAATGTTCTAATGATTTAGGATATGGGCTTACATTTGAAATACACATAAAGTGAAATATATCTATTTATGCTACAGTAATTTTCCATCATTAGAAACGAAGAAATGGTGACTTGTGAATCTCTGTGTTAAGATTACAGTATTCTTTGGGGATTGGAAACCAAAGCTCCCCTGTTCCCGACCCCGGTCCTGTATCTTTCTTTCCTCTCTCATTCTTGTTTGATGTCACTGTAAGTGGAGTCTCTGGGTGGGCTTGGACGGTATCGGGTCTTGGACTGACTGACTGCTCCATCATGTTGTTTTCTGGCAACACTACAGACAAATGATCAAGACACATCCATTCCTTTGCTCCGTAGCGGAACAGAGCGATCTTGCCATGCCTTGTGCTGTTAAACAGCAGTGGACCTGGTTTCCATCCTTCCCGTACCGGCAGGTTTAAAGACGTTCTGTTGAGTTTATCAAAAGTAGTTTAAGAGCAGAAACCACATCACGACTTCCAATGGGAAACCATATATTGCTGCCAATGATGAATGTGTGTGTGAGCGTATTTGTTTATATACAGCATCTTTACAGTGTGTGATAATAATGTTAAGACATTCATTTTGAGTTTAGATTGACCATCTGTTCAGGTGCTGTAATGAAGCCTCACAGGTGAATCACTGTTGAGGTGAATTACACTCTACTGCCCTCTATTGACTGACTGCAGAACCCCATCAAAACTGCAGAGGTCTCACCTGGACTTGTAATTTGACACTACAGCCAAAACCGCTGAAAGAAAAAGATACATTTTTTATTGATTTAAAAATCACCCTCTCTGGATAAATGTTTTGACGGGCCTTTCAAAACATTCTAGCAGTGCAATCAAAAGAGTTACAGTATGGTGATGAATATTTATTGGTGTTAGACTATTCATGAATATTTAAAACTTTTCATAAAAGCCATATGAATATTTACCTCTATACACCAATGAGTATATCATGTAGTTTCTAACAAGTTACAGTACGGCCCAAAAGTCTGCATTGAAAAGCTGTGATTAAGGATAAAATAAAACTAGAAATCAACGTTATTTAGGATTTATTTAGAATTTGAAATCAAAGAAACATGATATAAAATTAGTGTATAAAATAGTGGCATTGATCATGTGACTCTTTGTACAGACAGATGATCTTTTTATCTTCTTAGATCATACTGGAGAAGAACTTTTTTCTGTATTAATTAATTTAACTTTTCTCTCAAATTGTTATGCTAATATTATGTAATGAGAATTTTTTTTATTCAATTAGTATAATACTAAATGTAAGCATTTTCAGTAGTGATATTAGAATTTTGGATCCCATTATATGTGGGGATCGTTTCCATCTGTTTTTATAGCCAAAGTAGCCTAATATTGCTTTGTTTGCAAAACATAAGTAGCCCATTGTTCTTTCATGTGAGCTGTCATTTTACGATGACTGAGCTTGTTTCTGCGGTGTTAGACGTCTTTTGAGTTACATAAACATTTATGCAGCAGTATTTTTTAAAGGGGGATTCACCATGTCTTGTAAATCTGTCTCATTCTTTGAAGTCTTATCTGGCTCAAGACATGGATCGTAGTGTTGCTCTGATCCTATGGAATCCCAGTCCCTGGTGTGTGTGCTTGTGTGTAAGTCTGTGTGTGTTCCTACACTACGAACAACCCCCAGAAAACCCTGGCGCATATTTTACTGTTGAATGATCAAGTAATGTAATTAATAAAATTTAAAAGATAAAAAAAAAACTTTTTTTTTCTAGGTAGTAATTTGAGGTTGTGTGTATTTAACAGTAATTTGCAACTTTAGATCGTTTTGCTCAGGGGTGTCACTTACCTTAAAAAAAGCTATTGTTATTAGCATAAAAGGTTATTTATTTATTTATTTACACATTTTAAACAAACTATTGTTATTAGCAGGGTAAATAACCATTTAATTATTTATTTAGCCAGTGCGTTTTAGACACAGTACAAGTCAGTTCAACTTCATAATTAATAATAAAACTGCATTTGCAAAATTTGGCAGCAATCCCTGTCTTTGTTCATTATGATATGTGAATATTGATGAATGGTTCCTGTGTTATTCTCATAGGCCTCTACAGACTGTTAAAACGTGTGCTGTTACTCCCCCTCAGTGGACAAAAAGCAGATCGCATATCAGAGCACTAGAGTTATTTAGCAGATTTTACACTTGCTTTATGAACCTAGAGAAACCAGTTTGTATCTGTCACCATTTGAAGATTGGTTCTCTTTGGCCCCTCTATGAATCCATATGCAATCCATAGCCATTTGCCTATTACAAATTAAACAGACATCTTTTGTTATTCTCCGAAATGTTATTATATAAAATAGATACATTATAAAGTTGACACATATATCTGGTTTAGTCTACAGTGGATATTGTGCTCATAACCTGCACATGACTAACAGCCGTATTGGGGTGGAGATGCACAGCTCACTGACCTGGTCTGTCTGGTACTGCAGAATCAGAGATTACCATCATCTGTCTCGCTGACTTCTGGTGTCATTCTCTCAGAGCTGCATCGCATAGGTTTGAATAGCTCATGCTGGACCAGAGCCCTGCTGGTTCATCATATTTAATATGCATAACAGTGACCTGGCCTGTTCATTCTCCTATATCCTCAACTCTTCAGATTCTTTGTTGCGTGGTTTAGAGAGTTGTGAGCCCTAACATTGAATGCATCAGAATAAATGAATTGTGTTTGATTTTGGTTAAAAAATATGTGGAAGTTGAGAGTGCTACAGATTTAAAATGGGCCTGCTTATGAGGAACTACTGAAGGATTCTGTGCAAGGAAGCATTTGTCATCAACATCTCACATTGACAGGATCATTTATAGATCAGTAACAGTGTGGTTCTAAGCACCCTTTAAAAAAGTTCTCTGAGGGGCCAATAGGTTTCTGTAAGACCTCTACTTCCTGTCAGTGGTTCTATCAGTAACCGTATCATAAAGGACTATTTAAAGCGCAACGAGAAGTAGTGACAGATCTTTTCTTCTGTATTATGATGTACATCTGAGTTAAATGGGTTATCGAAAAAAATGTAGAGTAGTAATTAGGTTCTGTCCATTGGTTGTTGATTGGATGGAGGCAAATCTGAATATGAGCTTCCAGTCAGTTATAATAAATGGGTGTAGTTTAAGCAAACTAAATGATTGGAAAAGTCCAGCATATGTCAGGTGTAAAATTATGAGATCAAAAAAAAAAAAAAAAAGAAATATACACATGGATGACTGATTTACAATCAGATCAATAAAACATGCATTTATAAAATAGTGAAATTTTGTTTCATTCTGCCTTACATTATATATATATATATATATATATATAGTGCTGTCAATCGATTAAAAAAAATTAACTAATTAATCGCACATTTTTCTAAAATTAATCGCGATCAATCGCGATTAATCCCACCTAACATTAAAGTTTTTAAATATACTTTTATATTGCAATAATTTCACATTCAATCTTCATATGTACAATGTACAAACAACATAAAGACAGTATATTTTTAATATTTATTTAATGGCGTCTTTTTTTATGATTGAAGGCCAGCATCACTGATATCAATACTACTGATGTCTCTATAAAATTGTTTTTTCCCCTGAATATTTAATCATTGACTGTAGCCAGTCAGCATTACAGTATAATTTAGATCTATAAATTTTAACATTTTTTAGACTTAACTTCTAATTTAAGTGAATTTGAAACAATCTTCTCATGAACCCATTATAATAAATTACATATTTAGCTACTTGTGCCCTTCAGCAGAAATATACAGAAAATGAATAGTTACCAAACTCTAAATTGTAAATTAAATATAGATGAACCCCTTAAAGCTATAAAAGTTATTGATTTCCTCTTTTTTTCTTTGGTTCTTGGATTAATAGACATCACAGCAGCTGGTTATTAGCTTATTTGCCTGCTATAGCTTTAATAGCTGCTGCTGCTGAACGTGAAGCGGATCTCTCTTTATACCTTTTCTGACCCACTTCAGGTCTTAAAGTCTCTACTAATGAGCGCACGAGTTGAATCGGGTGTTTTAGATGAGGGAGACAGTGCTGGGGTGCCTCAGGACAGTTTTTAAAACCATTTCAGAGGCATGTTCTTAAATGTGACGCATATATAACAATGCATGCATGCACACAGTTTTAAGGCAGCTTTAATCGCCCTTTTTGGTAACTTCATGCCTTAACTGACGGCATAACTAGGACGTTCCATGCACGTAGTTTCTTTCGCTGTTTGATATGAAATGATACAGGCTACAGCGCGCGCCGGCACCTTTGTGCGTGTATTTGAAGAGCGCGCGCTACGAGCACAGTATCTTTTCCGCGCTCGTTTGACTCGCGCCTGGCGCGGAGGCGACATTAGAGCACGTCTGAAACATCTCCCGATGGCTGTGGTCATAAAGACGTTCTGCATCTAAATAAACGCAATCCTTTTCAAGAAAAAAGAGACAGAGGCAGCAGTTGCGAATGGGGTGGCCAACCCTAGCCCCGCCCCAGCGTTAATTGCGTTAAATATTTTTAACGCGTTAATCTGAAAAAATTAATCGCATGCGTTAACGCGCTAATTTTGACACCACTTATATAGATAGATAGATAGATAGATAGATAGATAGATATAGGTAGAGGTAGAGGTGGGCGATGTCTTATGACAGAAATCTTATGACAGACACCAGGAATATTAGACTGATGTCACTTTAAGAGCTGGCTGGATCCAATATACTGTTACATGTGTTTTCTTTCTCAGCTGTTTTCCAGCCTTTAAATTACTGTGTTTACAAGTATACTTACAAACAGGAGCATTCTGACACATACAAGTGTGTGTATTTAACTGTTCAAGGCCTATAAAGCAGTTTTAATGCATTTAGCGAAATGAGTTCTCTTTCGCTGCTGATTGCGTTTCACTTGTTTTTAAACTGCAATGCTTAAACACGTGCAAATGATGTTTTCGTGACCACGTAGCACAGCAACGTCACGTGAGAGTGTAACCGTGATAGCGACAATAGTCAAAGATCTCTACTGGTTGACAAATTTCTACCAGTTAATCGTGTCTGCCGGTATAGATAGATAGATGGATACACACACACACACATAGATAGAGAGATAGATAGATCATTGAGTACCTTTACAAAATACAACAACGGTTTTACAGTAGTAAAACAGGTTTTTGACAGAAACTATAGTTCACATTCCACAAATTAACTAATGTTTTCAGTTTGACCTTGTTTTTTCTTTATTGTTGCTTTTAACACAAATACCATATATAAACTGTGATTGCTGTAGTAGTTAAATGTGTGGTTGTTTTGCTTTTACATGAATATCATTGTTTTTACAATAGTTACTATAGTAAAACCATGGGTCATTTTCCTATGGGTGCACAGTAGGACAGGAATCACCTTTGTTCTGGCAATCTGGGAAACCTTGAATGCTGCTTCAAGACTGTCAGTTTGATGGTTTGGTTTTTGCAAAGTGACATATGATTTGATACAGATCATTCAGTATGATTATTATTATCATGAAATATGAGGCTTTAAAAAGACAGATGTCCCTCACCAGGCTATGTATGTAGTAAATAAATGCTTATAACAACTTTCCCATGTTACTGCAATGAAGTTGCATAAATGCAGCTTTGGTTCCTTGAGATTAAAAGAGCAAATCAAAGCAGAATAAAGCAGCTTTGTGTGTCTAAAGGTTCTCTATATCCTTCTGAGTATTTTTTTTTCTTTGTGGCTGGGCAGGTTTAGTGGGATTTCAGCAGGACCGGTTTATCCAGGGGAGAACTGGTGTTTGTGTGCCGCGGCAAGGAACTGCTCAAACCTGTTCTCCTCGTCAGTGGGAAGAAGAAGGAGGGGCTGCTTGGAGAGGAGGAGGAGGAGAGGAGCACAGGGCGTATGTAACACTCTTTTTACCTTTCCTCTCTATTTCGTTCTCATTCCCATTAGTTTTCCATCTGATGTGACTCTCCAGGGGGCTCCGGATGACACTGGCGTGACGAGGAGGCTGATAGCATCTCGTGATTGGCAGGTGACGTGATTGACGTCCACAAGGTGGCACGGGGTGAGTGGAATGCTCGTTTCTCCCGAACACACTGTATTGACCAGGTGTCATGTGTTTTGCCATTTATTTATTGAGCTATTGCATGATGTGATCAGTCATCAATAACGCAACACATCATATTTACAAAAACACAATCACTCATTATTTAAGCTATTTCAGTTGGGTGGGGTGGCGTGTTATTTTTTTTCTATTTGATCAGTGATATGAATTCATCTGGTCCTAGTATTGCATTTTATTTTCTGCCCACATCTGTCTATTTTTATTATTAAAATTATTGTTTACTAAGTTTTTATCTTCATATTAATTCAAATATATTGAGAATATCAATTTAATAATCACAGGTAATTTTTTGATAAATGAGGATCATTAAAAAAACTATTTAAAATTAATAATTGAATACTGATAAGATTGAGTCCATTGATATTGTATCATAAACTCATTACGTTCACAAAGTTTAACATTTGTTTTCAACTTCCTCTCTCTCTCTCTCTCTCTCTCTCTCTCTCTCTCTCTCTCTCGCACTTGCTCACTCGCTTACGTCTCTGCCTCTCATTTCTCTCATATTTTGATTATCCTGCCCTTGGTAATAAACCAATTATTAAACTGAAACACGTAAAACACAAACAACCATCAACTGCCAAAAAACAAAACCCTAGCAAAATCATAGGCAGAGATTGCGTAATGTCAGACCTAATCCACCAATCCATCTCAGAAGCATACTTTCTCATGTATAGTAATATTATTATTATGCCCCAGGCCTGCTCAAAGACTCCACCTGCCCATCCTGTTGACTAACTGACTGATTTTGTATGTTTTAGATCAATTACAGTATGCATTATATGTAATCTCCCACTTATATAGTGGCACCGTGATTGACCTCCGACCCCAAATATCGAGGGTACTGATAGTCAAAGATCAGATATGATAGGAACCACCTTTTTAAAGGGTAAATCTGTACAGGTATGTTCTAAATTGTCAGTAATCATTTTTGCAAAGTCAGCTCTAAGGAGTGGGTTTAAAACATTCGTTTGTGCGTGTGTGTGTGTGTGTGTGTGTGTGTGTTTGTGTGTAGACGTGTGTGAAAAGTGAAGTTTGCAGTTCTGAGAGACAGGTTCCCTCTTGCTCCCGCTGCTGTAACGTTCAAAACTGTTATCTAACGTATCCCGACATGCAGAGAGAGTGAAGGAGCAGGCGAAAATCACTCAGATCAAAATGCAAAAAAAGATTGTATGGGGGAAGGGGGGGGGTGGTAACCACACCCTCCCAAGAGCCCTCAGCGTCATGCTGTATCTTTTGCAGACAGAAGTCATCCAAATAGTGTTAAAAAGTATAAAGAGTCATTATAATGTATTCAGATGTTTCTATGCAGCAGTTCCCACTTTGCATTGAAATTAAAAACCCTGTTTTACTAGAAAGTGTGTTTGTGTCCCATTAGTTTTAAGAGAAGTTATGCCCTTCTATGCTTGTATCTGACATAATTTACAGCATCTAGACTGAAACTACTGTGCAAAAGTTTGGGGTCGACAAGTTTTGTACGCTCACCAAGGTTACATTTATTTAGTCAGAAATACAGTAAAAACAGTAATATTGCGAAATATTATTACAGTTTAAAAGAACTGTTTTCTATTTTAATATATTTTAAAAACGTAATTTATTCATGTGATGCAAAGCTGAATTTTCAGCATCATTACTCCAGTCTTCAGTGTCACATGATCCTTCAGAAATCATTCCAATATGCTGATTTGCTGCTCAAGAAACATTTGTTATTGTATCAAAAACAATTGTGTTGCTTTGTGGAAACCATGAATCTTTAATGAATAAAAAAAATATATTTTGTAACATTATAAATGGCTTTGCTATCACTTTTGATCAATTTAATAGGTCTTTGATGAATAAAAGTATCAATTTCTTTAAAAAATAAATAAAGTCGTGCTGACCCCAAACTTCTGAACGTTAATGTATGTACGAAATATATATTCACATTTCAGTGCATTTCAATCATTTAAACATTGCTCTATGTGACTAGGCCTTTACATCAACCATGGAGATCATCAGGAATTTAGTTTCAAAGATTTTTGAGGCAGTCATTTATGAGGCAAGGAGTAGACATTTGTAGAGTCATATGTGTCAAATTGAAGCCCATTTATAAGTTGTCTGTGCTTTATAAGGGTTATAAATGAACTTCCTGATCCTGTTTGTTTTTAGATACTAGCACAAACACACGTTGTGTTAATGCTCTCTCCTTATTTCTTACTCTCTCACTCTCTCTTTTACACATAGTCATACATGCATACACAAATAAAGTTAGGCCTGCGGTGCACATCTTGCAGAACCAGTTTGACAAGACCAGGTTTTAATAGCCTTGGTATATATGAGTGTAGAAATTTAAGCTCATATTTTAGCAGGTTAAGCCAGGGCACCAGCAAAACATGAACTGGCACCAGTAGCCTAATCATGCTTTGATTTAACAAATCTTTATTTTTTCATGTTTTTCTTCATTTTTCCTTCCTATCCGTATTCGTAGGAAGACGAGTGAAGAGGCAGGTGTGCAGGAACACCAGCATGGCTGTGGAAAGCTTTCCTGAACTCCTGCAGAAACTGCGGGAAGTCCATGAGCATGAGTTAGAGGGTAAGACTAGCCTTTTTTTTTGTTTTGAACACTCTTGACTGAGATTTTGCCAATAGACAACTTAAACCAGTGACTATCAACAATAAAACATCTGTACATAACCACAAAATAGATAACTATAAGTCAAATTTGCTATTGCTCAGCAAAATTTCGCACACGAAATCCAGTCATTTCAATTAGGAATCTGCATGATCAGGAGTTTCGCTCGAGGGCAAAAAAATTCCCCATGCAGATTTTTCTCTTGGTTAAGTCAGTCACATGAATTTGCCACATTGACAAACAGAAAGCTGCTTGGTTTGAAAGTGACTTCCGTGTGAGTTTTGCTTCATACATCGCTAAACTGTTGACTATGGACATTGAACCATTTTTGCCTGCAAAATCTCGTTAATGTGAAGGCACCTTAACAAAACTTCATGAATAAAATCAGTGAAACAATAAATAGCACAATTTATTCATGCTGTTATTAAACAGCATGACATTATCTGACATTATTTATTCACCATCATGTCATTCCAAACCTTTTTGACTTCTTTTTTTTCTTTTATGTCTTTCTCTCTGAAGACAAAAGGAAATAGTTTAATGAATGAAGGTGGGGTGAATTCAACACAATGGCATTACTTCGTGACTCACATTAACACTTTATAAAGCGCCCAAAAATGTCAGCAAAAATTAGCCATAACATGATATTTGAAGGAATAGTTCATCAACAAAATTACATTTAGCTGAAAATTTACTCAACGTTAGGCATTCCAAGATGTAGATGAGTTTGTTTCTTCATTAGAACAGATTTGGAGAAATTTAGCATTACTGTACATCACTTGCTCACCAATGGATCCTCTGCAGTGAATGGGTGCCGTCAGAATGAGAGTCCAAACAGCTGATAAAAACATCAAAGTAATCCACAAGTAATCAACACGACTCCAGTCAATCAAACTTGTGAAGTAAAAAGCTGCATGTTTGTAACAGACAAATCTATCATTAAGAAAACACTTTTAAACAAACTTGTATTTTTTCTAAAAGTGACAGTTTTAAGTTAAAACGTCTTAATGATGGATTTCTTTATAACAAACATGCAGCTTTCTGCTTCACAAGACATTAATTGATGGGCTGGAGTAGTGTGCATTACTTGTGGATTATTGTTGTTTTTATCAGTACATTTTCAGCAAATTTTTATTTTTACGTTACGTAAAATCGTAACAGCTGCCACTACTTTCCAATGTGCCATCTAGTGCTTCACACTCCAGTTGTCTAGATTCACTGTGTGTTTTTCTCTCTCTCTACAGGGTGGCAAGAGAAAATACTGGAGCTGACAAATAAAAAGAATATGTGAGTGTGAATGCCATATTTTTCAAGCTAACTGACATCATATTTGACATCTACCTCAATAATGTTTTATGTGCATTCTGTTGTAGTGATGCAAAGCGCATAGAAGAACTTTACAACAGGAACCAGCAGATGAAAGAACAGCAGCGGATTCTTACTGAGAACATCAAACAGCTGGAGAACAGGTGTGTATGTGTGTGTGTGTGAATCAGTCTTAAATTTAATCTCACTACTATTGCCCACAATGGATGTGTCTGTCGATCCTCAGGTTGCGGGCCGGGTTGTGTGACAGGTGTACAGTCACTCAGGATGTGGCTAAAAAAAGACAACAGGAGTATGAAAACTCCAAGCTCCAGAGTCTGCAGCACATCTCTCTACTGGGTGAGCTATACGTAGAGACTTGATATGAAGAAGAAATGTTGTGGCATTGATCACAACAGTCTCTTATGCTCACCAAGACTTTATATATTTTATCAAAAATACAGTAAAACAGTAGTTTTGTAAATGAGTATTACAGTTTGAAATAACTATTATCTATTTTAATATATTTTAAAATCTCATTTATTTATTTTTAGTTATTTACTTTTATTCAGCAAGGATCCATTAAATTGATCAAAAATATGAATTTCTTAACAAAAAATCTTTATTAACCCAAGCCTTTAAACAACAGGGTACAATCTGATAAATATATGATCAAATGTTTAAAATGATAAAATGTTTAAAAACACAACATGGGTCAGTCAGCCTTTGTAATATTTTGTTGACTCAAGAAGCCGTTGTTATGAAGTCCATCTAGGTCACAGAAGTATATAAATATTAATAATATTCTTGTTTACTGCTGCAGTGAGTGAGATGAATGCACTAAAGAAAGAAAACGACAGACTGAGAGAGGAGCTGAAGGGCTTGAGGGATCCATCAAAGTGAGTGGCCAATTTGCTCAGCATGCTTCCTTGCCACATTTGTGCAAGTATTTCCTGTTGTTTTAAATTTTCAAGTTCAGACCCTGTCACACAATCTGATTTACTGTACCTGTAACCATGCAACACTAGCCAACATACTGTGGCCTGCACCAAATTTTGGTAAAATATCTTTCACCCAATGTTGGTCACTTGTGGTCAGGGCCAGCTGAACAAACTAGTACAATGTATTGCATATAATAGTCATGCGTAATAACTCCTTGCTTCACCTTTCAGTCGGCAGAATGGTCATTCAGAGCACGCAATAACCCCAGAGGTCAAGGTGTCACCTGACACAGCAGTGGCTGCTGTGACTTTACTGGCCTCAGGGCTGAAGTCCAGCCAGCCTCCACCAGGGGATGCCACTGTACCTGCAGCCACTGTCAAACGTGAGACGGACAACAGCCTAACTGACAGCCTGGGTGAGGAATTTCTGACATATACGAGAACCAGTGCTATTTTATTCTGATAATACTTTAGATTACTGAATGTACTCAATGTATCTTAACTTGTTCGCATCTGTACTGATGAAAGCATCTTTAATGTTCTTTATTCTGTACAGAAAAAGCTTCTGAACATAAGCTTATGCAAAGCTGGGGCAGGACGTTTTCATTTGTAAGCAATAATTAGTTTTTTCAGTATTGTTTTTGCTCTAAATTGGTTGTTTTATAGTAAATCTTGTTCTTTTTCTTCTCTTGTGTTTCATTGGTTGCTGAAATTTGTGTTACTCTCTTTCAGGAATCGAATAAGCCCATGTTGCCCACCTCAAGATGGGGCACAGAGCACAGTGCTCAAAGAAGGTGAGATAAGCAGACAAAACAGATAGATTGAAATTGTAAGCAAATTAAGATTGTGACACATCTTAATTCTTCTCCTCATGCATCCACAGATCTTCCAGCGTGGACTCGGTTGAGCACAGACATTCCCCTTTGTCTCCTTCTCTTCCATCTCCTCTTAGTCTACTGAAGAACAATCCTATTTTTTCTTCTGTTGCCTCTGAGGAACGTAGCAGCCGGCAACAAATCCACGCCCCTGTCCCCTTCCGGCCACTTCCGATCAAGACCAGTCGCCTGTCTATCCCGTGGTCACTCTCAGAATCCACTGACTGGGCAACAGTAGCAGCGTGCGGCTCTGGTGTTGGTAGCGGGATACCGGTTCACCCAAACCAGACCCCAATTCCCAGCTCAAACATACTGTGTTTCCCTAAACTGATCCAACCAAGCAGTGGCCACCAGTCTCGCACACATGGCCAAACACCTAGCGGCCTGCGACCCTGGTCCCGCAGAAACTTGTCAGAGCGTGCAGAGAGTAGAGAAAAGAGAGTGACAGAAGCCACTACAGCGCCGCCCCAGTGGAGGGTCTCAGCAGTGCAGCCAGAGAGGATTTTTGGAGAGAACCTGAGAGAGGATGAAGAGGAAATACCGTTAGACCTGTCTGAGTCGGGACGTTCAAAAAGCAAAGAGAAAGAGAAAACACATTCACAGAACGACACATCTTCGTCTTCATCTTCCTCACCACCAGCTACACTTTCATCTCGGTGCACTTCAAGTCCTCAGAGTGACCAGCAGACAGCAGACAATAATATACAGGTAGACTTCAAATGATGCAGAAATATCTCCTCAATAAAGACATTCCTTTGGTTGCGGCCCTGTTTACACTAGTGCGTATTCGTTTTAAAATGAAAACGATCCTCGTTCACACTTGCGTTTTCACTGCGTTTCAGAACCAATCTCCATCCACACTACACAACCGAAAACGCATGTCACATGACCATTCATAGTGAGCATGATGTTATTGTTTACACGGTCGTCAAGGATACACAGAGCGAATGTGGGTAGCCACGCCATAATTTTCAAAAGTCTTCTTTTTGGTCCATTTACACTGAAAGGCAACCCCAGAGTTTTCAAACTAAAACAGGGTCTGCAGTGTTTTTGAAAGTCTCCGTTTTCAAGGGTCGAAAACACCTGACTAGTGTAAACGCAGGCGTAACCGTAGCAAAAGTCATGAGTTTTAAAACGGAAACGCACTAGTGTAAACTATAAGTGTATCCTGTTAATGCCTGAACAGAAAGTCTAGAAAATCATGTTAACATTACTATCATGAAAATATGTTTATTATATTTATAAACTGCATATCATATTATATTACCAAAGCTAAAAATAGTCAAGTTAAACATTTCTTTTTTCTTAACAGTTTCACAACTGCTTAGCTTGCTGCTAGTTTAGCGTATTGCTAGCTTGGTTAAGAAATGCTCGACTAGACTACAGTACAACAACAAATTAAACTTTTCTCTTTCTTCAGTTAGCTGTTAGTAACCAGGCTACCATCATAGCCTACCAGCATAGCAAAAGAAAAAAAAAAAAGAAAAGCTTTATTTAATTAGATAATACAAGATGAAGCAGTTTTGATCAAGCATTCAGGATACTGCACGACTAGCAGCCCTTGCTCTTTGACACAGAAAAGGTTCTGCTTTGTCTTTGTTTAAAACAATTTTGCAAGAAGAGCAACCTATACACTAAATTACTTACTATATTGTTTCTAAAATGTCACCTTCTCAATATGAACTTCTTGTTTATGAAACTCCTATTGAATAGGCTACTGTATACTCACTGTTGCACACTCAGACTAACATTTTTTGTGTTTGCATTGTTCCTGTTTACAAAGCTCTGGCCATATAGAAAAAAATAGATATTGTGGTTTTGTTAAATCAAGGTCATGTTGTACTGTTCCATTCCTTCATTTAGTGTAGTTAAACTGTGGCCACAATTTAAATAAAATAAAGGAACAAATTAGTACAACATGGCTACAGTTAACCTAAAACGACTGAATGAATTCATACGTTTTGTAAATACAAACATGTATGGAGTTTGTTGGTGAGTATGCAAATGAAACTGCCTGTGATGTTTGGTTCACATTACACAGCAGGAGGAAACATGTAAGGAACAGGAAGAGGTAAAGGAAGGTGAAACATCTCCAGCAGTTGAAACATCTGTCAGCTCAGAGAAGAAGAAAATCCCACCGCTAACCATTTCCCTCCAACCAGGTAAACCTTCACAGCATCTTGTTGGTTGGTTTAGGTTTATTTGGATTGTGCTAAGTTTAATTGGTCTGTTTTGCCTTGCAGTTGTGGTTATAGAGTCGCTTAAATCAGGAGTACAGGTAATCTTAGCACTGAATTTATGTTATGACATTAAATTTCAAACAGCTTTGTGAGATCAGTTCTAACTTCTGCTTTGTTGTGGCTGGTGGTGAAGTTGTCTGATCCTGGAAGTAGAACGATGGAGCAAGAGGAGAAGGAGAACAATAACCTTGAAACAAGCAGAAAAAGACTTGGGCAGGATACTGATGGTAAGAGATCATCTTTTAATCATTATTTATTTGTTTTTAAGCTGATTCAATTAATACATTTAGCATCTTCTAAAATGTCACTTTTATTGTTTTGTCTTAGCTTTTCCCCAGCGCTCACTAAAGGAGAAGAAAATACGGCTGAGCAGGGGACCTCAAGGAAACCATGCAGACTCAGAGCAAGGATGAAGGTCTTTTTTATTTTTCACTTTTTTATGTCAATTGGCTTTGCTTAGTATTTTCATGAACGTTTTTCTTCATATATTTATTTTTTTATATACAGGCAATGGATTCAACTTGGTTATTCAGACAGCAATTTTGTTTTCACCCTTCAACGCCAGTTTCCAAGTTTGAATCTCTGGTGTTCGCTTTAGTTTTCCAGAAAAACCAACACTAGACTTCAGCCACACCTCGGCCAATGTAACTCTCATGTGTCAAACAGAATACATACGGCAGTCCAGACTGGAATTAAATAAGATCTGTTAGTAGTGTATGCAGCTGGATGTGTGCAATTTGTGCTGGATGAATTTGATACGTCATTGAGTCAATTTCCCAGCAATATTTAGCTGTACCAAAACAGGAAGCCAGCTGACAAGGGGGCTGTTAATAAACGTATCAGCTAGATATGTTTTTATTTCCCCGGTTTCACTTTCTTCTTCCTCTTTTGTAAAACATCATGAGTTATTAATAAGCACATATAACATGAGTACATATAATTGCTTGCCATCTTATGTTGTGACAATTGTCATGTCAACTCTCAATTTGTGTTCATTCTCTCTTCCGTGTAAGAGGTGTCGCATCTCATCTATTTTTGTCTCTGTCTGAGCAATACGGCCTGCTTCTTGTAGATGTGACAAAATGAAAAACCCTCGGCTTCCCCTTTTGGTTTTTTTGAGATGTCAAGCATATATTT
This sequence comes from Tor tambroides, assembly GCA_021397915.2. Taxonomy (NCBI): domain Eukaryota; kingdom Metazoa; phylum Chordata; class Actinopteri; order Cypriniformes; family Cyprinidae; genus Tor; species Tor tambroides. The sequence continues at coordinate 12,548 of JAFVLL020005860.1, read as the reverse complement.
TGTAATAGTGAATTTTCCACTTGCAGCTGTAAAAGCTTTCAGAGTGTAAAAGGAGGAAGGGTAAAACTGTGAAGAAAAAAAAGTATACTTTTTTTGAACTTTCTGTACCATTGTTTCAAACTAGCTGGAAATCTTTGCTTTGCACTATAGTTTTAAGAGATAATTTGGAGATTATCTAATACTAAAGTTCCTCAACTAATGTCTAACGAAATAAATACAATTATAAGTATATGGCTGTGGTCATACTTTGTGAACTACCACCTGCAATTGGTTTAGGATGTGGGAAACATCTGCATTGTTGCAGGAAGAGGGTAAATCGTTTTCACTGTGAAGCACATGAGTGCTTTCAGTCATTGGAACAATTCAGAATTTTCACTTGAAAATGCCAATCACCACAACACTTAGCTTGCTTGCTTTTGTATACGGAACAAAGGGGTATGAGTTTAAAGTACAAAGGTAGAAATCCTAATAAAAACCGTTGGATCAACGTATCACACCTGACTTTGTTTTCTAATTTTCTAATAGGAATGTTTTAATACCCAGGTGTCCAATTTCTTCTCTCTCTTATAAGTATTTACATATTAAGAATGAAGTTGTTTTGGCTTAGTATGTATTAAAGAGGAGGTAGATTATGTATTTGCTTGTTTATTATGTTTCTCTATCTCTGTCTCTTTCAAAAGAAGAGGGTGTTTAATCTCACCATTTGATAGGGGATTATTCTATCCTTATGTAACTGTGAGGCCAGACCAACTGTTTGTTTGTCTATTTCCAATCCAATAATACATCTGTGTGTTTCTGTCTGTGGTTGTGCACTATGGATACTCACAGCTCGCTCTTCTAATCTGTTCTCAAGCAAATCTTGTCTAAATCTGCCTATGTTATTAATTTTTTGTTACATTTTTTCCCTTTTATTTTGACTTCATTATCATTTATATTTGAAATCGCTCTTATTAGTGTCAAAATTTGAATTATACTTTGACTGAATTCTCAGAATTGAGGTGACATTGCAAATGGTTTTAAACAACTTTTTTTGCAACCTTCACACAAAATACCCTGGTTTCACAGTATTGTACGAAGACTATTGCGTGAATAGGGCATGCGGAATATTTATGACAGATTTCCTCTGACTACAGGGTGTGTCTCAATACACACTGAGCTCCCTACCTAGACAGCATGTTAAGCGTCCTAAGATCTTGATTTATTTTAGCCATTATCAGCTCGTTATGAATCGGGTGAGTTCAGTGTGTATGTATGAGCTGAACTGACTCGGAGCGCGCCTGGTGCCCTAAACTGTTGCCTAGGAAGGCATATGAGTAGTTTTTGAGACACGGCCGCTAACTTCCTTCATTCTCACTAACTGAGACACAGAAGCGCATCAGTGTGATGGAGGAGCCGGTGTGAAGCGGCTTCATTTCTACATCTCGGTCAACTAGCGAGATTTTGTGAATAAAGAAATACATTTTCGCCTGGATTGCGACTGAATTGGTAAGTTCGCATAAAATACGTTTTTTTTTTTTTTTATCATTTTTATTATAATTTACATACTTAGAGTTATTGTTTAATTAGGTTTAATGCTGTTGCATCATTTTTCTTTTATATCTTTGTAATTAAACGAGTAAGACTTTTCGATTAAGATCCTAACTGATTTTCGATTTTCGTTTTTTTAAACGAGGTTTCTAGCTTTCATATCCACATAACGTAAGTAGTAGTCCTAATAGTAACATTTACAATTTATTATGTATACTTCATGGTTTTTTTTTTTGTTTTGTTTTTTTTTGGTCATAAGCTACTTTTTATAATTTTCTGGCCTGTTTTTGTCGTTTCTCTGTAAACTAGTGTCTGTATTAATAATAATAATAATAATAATAATAATAGGACAAAATGGGGGGAAAACGTATTTTATCACATAATTTAGTTGGTAATTCTTTTACTGAATTCTTTATCTGAATTCATTTCTAAAGCATGACAGTTACCCTGCCAAATCCAATAGGTTACATGTATTTTTTTTTTTAAATGCAGTCATGTGTTTGAGGAACCGGCATGTTTCTTTGAAATAATATCATCCTTTAGCTTTAGTTATACTGGTACTTCCATAGTTCACTAGTTTTACAGAACATAACATCAGAGGACACATTTAAATATGTCTCTTCCTCCTCAGAGTATCTCCTCATGTAAAAGGACACTGGAAACACTCTTTACAGTAATATTACAGTAAATTCACGTTTCTCTATTGGCTGTTGGCCTGCTGAAGTCAGTCAGCTGTGGTGTTTTCTGACAGTTTGCACATACAGTATATTTCTGAGAGAGAAAACAAATAACAATGAGAGAGTCCTGACAAGGAAGGTGGAACTGACACAACCCACATTTGCATGTGTGGTTAAATGAAAAGAGCTGTAGTTCTGAGTCTCCCTGCACTCCTGTGGGAAAGGTGGAGGTGGTTCCTCTGAGCTCTGGGGCTTTGAGGGACAAAACAATCTTTGGATGGAATGGGATGGGATGGGTGACACTGTCAAAAGGCAAATCTGAAAATTTCCTCCGGGTATGATCAGTTATCGGATTCTGAGTCGGAAGAAGGAAATGTACTTGTGATCAAGCCAGCAATTAAGCAGGTTGAGAGGAGAGTACCTGAATAAAAGTTTAAAGAACCATCAACTCCCTTGTGAAAAGAACTACACTTTTGTTTATTATACCTTTAATTAGATTACTTATTATGTAAATAGTAGAATTAAAAAATACAGGACTAAAGTGCAAATTATGTTGCCGGACACTTAATTGCATGTTATGTGCAACTGAATGAAAATTCAATTATAGTTTGAATTTATATTAAATGCTATTAGCTGAACTTGAGTTTTTGAACCACAGGACTTAAATCTTTATATGTAACTTCACAATTCTATTGTCTTTGAAATATGGTTAAAGTACTGTTATGGTAAACTAAAATTAAGTGCTCTAGTATGTTAGCCAACACGTTAAAATAAGTGCACGTATTCAGGCTTTAAAGTAAAACACTATCATTTAGCATTATTACAGAGCGCACTTTTTAAAGGAAGCATTGCCTTCAGTGGCCTTTTGTTTCAGTAATATTGTATTATTTTCAAGCACAGTTTATTTAAAATACACTTTTAAGATTTGAAGTATACTACAAGTGTACATTTAATAAAATTAAATGCGCTGCTTTTTCACAACGGCCTTGATCCCATTAAAGAGTCAGCCCGTGAGACTAAAAAAACATTCGAAATCAAAAGCAACATTCAAGAAACAACATCAAATAAAGAGAAAGCAGAACATGGGTGAACAAGCTACGGGAAGCAAGTTTTCAATGCGCCACATATTTCTCAAACTCATTGCATCTACTGCAGGACGCAACTTTAGGAGTTCTTAAATTACAATTCAGCGTTCAGCTGAACGCAGCTACACTGAATAGACTCTCCAAGGATATTTCTACAATTTACTTCTTTATCCTGGTTATTTTCAGGACAAACAGACTGGCCATTGATATGAAATTTGGTGTTTTGGTTGTGGTTTTGTGTAGGGTCATGCACGTCCAGATTAAGAGTGAATAAGTTAATTATCAAGCATGAAATGAAACATGAACCTGCACCATAACAGCACACTGCACTCACATGACAAGAGATGCAAGTTGAAGGTTCTTTATTCTTAGGCGATAGCCACAGAGAGGCCGAAGAGCTCAGAAATATGCAGTTTCCGCTCACCTCTTGTTGAGGTAAAAATGAGGAAAAAGTTGCTTTTTTCTTCCAACAATCGATCAAGTTGGAATCTATTTGTGATGGGAGGCAGTTCTGCTCATTTTGGTTGATTAATTTCTGCTATGTTCTCAGAAAAGTGTTAGGGTGTTAAGGCTAGCTGATTTGAATCAGCTTTGAACATTAGGCCTTAACCAACCACAGTTTCCACTGAGAAGCTTCCGCATGTGCATGTGTGAGCGAGTTAATGACAAAACCACAGGCAAGAGAGAACTGCAGCCTACAACGTGGAAGTCAGTACTAGAAACCGGTTATTTTTTGACTTTCACTACATTTATCGGTCAAGGTTACGTTTCCCAAAAGAGCCATAAACCTAAGTAGATTGTAGCAAGCAATGGCACCAAGGGTCTCTACGATCTACATAGGCTTATAGTAATGATGTGAAATCATGTATACTTATATCTGACTTATAATATTGGAAATACTAATCTGAAGTCTCATCTTACCACTCACCACTTATGTTTGTCTTGTTGTACAAAAAATGTGGCATTTAATACAATTTGAGTCATATGTGTCACATTACAGACATTTTTCCATCATAATCTTTATCATACATGCTTTTCGAGCAACAAAAATAACCGTTGTTTAGTGGGAACTCAGAACAACCCACGTTTTGCATATTTTCTATTCTGGAAATGTTGTTCTGTTTTTAAATGTACAAGGACAACCTTCATTAGTGTCTTCTGTTGTTAACTCTTCAGGCCTCAACATGGGTTGTGTGGGGACCAAACCGGAGCAAGATCCTGTTGGCAAATCGACGGGCAGCGATGACAACCGCAACCAGACAACACATTACACCAAAGACCCCACGGCAGGCTCCAAAGCTGTAAGCTGAAGCATTTTGGAATTTCCGATTAAACTGAGAAGACATCTTTTTAGGGTTATTCCTGAGCATGATTTCTACTGAAAAGTGCTAGTTGAGCTAAACCATCAGAAATGGCACACATTGTGACTTCAAATACTGTACTTCCACTTTCTTAGGGTCTGAGAGACAGAGTAGTCTCAGCTGTACGATCATCTTGACTTTGCATATATTAATATTATTGCATATATTAATAAAATATTACATATAATGTAATATTATTGAATTACCTTTTATTTTTACATTTCATTTTAGTTCAGGAGGAAGAGAATTTTTATATTTCAGTTTTAGTTTTAACATTTTTAGCTGCCAAGGCAACATTTCTCATTTTCAAGTTTTTCATCTAATACAATATTTTATTTCATTTCAGCTTTATTCCAAATACTGAAAACATGTTTTTAATAGCTTTAGTTTTAGTTAACAGTAACAACACCACTCTGCAGCTTGGTTTCTAGCTGCCTCTACCTGATTTACATAATTACCTTAAAAAGAGATTGAAATGTTTATTTATTTAAGCCGATATCTTCTATTTGAAAGACTGCCTTAGACAGGTCTGTTTTTGTGCTCAGAAAAGAGAACTGAAATGTCTTGTTTACTGTTTTAAATACTGCACCTCTTTTTCCATCTACAGAACAGAACCACCTCCAACCCAGCTCCTGGAGGAGATAGTAAGTAAAATTGTCTTTGTTTTCTAATAAACAGGTAGGATGTCTCGTTCAGAATGTTAGAGTTTTGTTAAATATTAAAATACTTGAAAAAATTCACATTTCACCTCATAGTTGACCTTGTGAGTGAGAGTAAAAACATTCAGTGATGTGGTATTAAATGTGTCGTAAACATAAAAAAGTAGCTTGTTTTGAGGTTTAGTGGAGACGCAGATAGTTTGCTGTTTTCCACATGCATTTCATTCAACCTCAGTGTGTGCTGCAGCATAGGCAGTGCATACGCTTATTAATTCTCAACCTTTTTCGCTGTATAAAAAGCATGTGCTCACTTTAAAACCGTTGTACCCTGTTGGAATAATGCTAAGCTCACTTCTTGGTACAATCAAAAAGCAAGTGTTGTTTTAAACACTGTCATGTGACACCAGCCTGTTTCTTACTCAAAACTATAGTGAATGTGTGATCACAGCTCTTTCACACTAAATATTCCATTTGCTTTTAGCTTCAGAGAACATTGCCATAGCTCTGTATGACTATGAAGCTATGCATGAAGGTGACCTGGGCTTCAAGAAAGGAGACAGACTCCGAATCCTTCAGGAGTAAGTAGACCTGTCATTCTATAGGAGGATTTTATATGCATGCAGTATCTCGCTTCTTTGATTGATTGATTGATTGATTGATTGATTGATTGACTGACTGATTGATTGATTGATTGATTGATTGATTGATTGATTGATTGATTGATATTTTTAGGTCAGGTGAATGGTGGAAAGCAGCATCTCTCAGCACTGGTCAGGAGGGCTACATCCCCAGTAACTATGTTGCCAAAGATACTCTGGAAACTGAAGAGTGAGTAAATATAGTTTGTGCACATTTGTAGTGATATAATATAATATAATATAATGTAATATAATATAATATAATACAATGCACACTTTTTCCATCATTGTCATCATTCAAAAAATTTAATATTTTTAGTTAACGAAGAAATATTTAATTATGACAGACATGCAGTGTTACAAAACATTTCAAATAAATTCTGTTCTTTTGAACTTTCTATTCATCAAATAATCCTGAAATAAAAAACCTTGTATCCTGGTTTTCAAAAAAAATATTAAGCAGCTCAGCTGTTTTTAACACTGAAACACTGATAATAAAAGAAATGTTTCTTGAGCACCAAATCAGTATATTAGAATGATTTCTGAAGCATCATGTGATACTGAAGACTGGAGTAATGATGCTGAAAATTCAACTTTGCATCACAGGAATAAATTACATTTTAAAATATGCAGTATTAAAATAGATAACTGTAATAACAGTTGCAAATATTACTATTTTTACTGTGTTTTTGATTAATTATACAGTATCTCACAAAAGTGAGTACACCCCTCACATTTCGGCAACTATTTTAGTATATCTTTTCAAGGGACAATACTATAGAAATGAAACTTGGATATATTTTAGAGTAGGCTAGTCAATGTGCAACTTGTATAGCAGTGAAGATTTACTGTCCTCTGAAAATAACTCAACATACAGCCGTTATTGTCAAAAAAAAGCTGGCAACAAAAGTGAGTACACCCTAAGTGATAACAGCTATATGTCGTTTAACCATACAAAGCCACATGTCCTATTCATCATGTTCATGTTTTTGTCTGCTTGACAGGATCACACAAATGTGTTTATCTTATATTAGAGCAGTTCAAATTTGGTGCTTTGAGTACAATTCTCTCATACTGACCACTGGATGTTCAGCTTGGCACCTCATGGCAAAGAACTCTCTGAGGATTTGAGAATTAGAATGGTTGCTCTCCACAAAGATGGCCTAGGCTATAAGAAGATCAGTAACACCCTGAAACTGAGGTACAGTACAGTGGCCAGTGTCATACAGAGGTTTTCCAAGACGGTTTCCACTCAGAACAAGCCTTGCAAGGGTCAATCAAAGAAGTTAGGTTCTCACGCTGTGCGTCAGGTGCAGAAGCTGGCTTCAAAAAACAGATGCATGAGTGCTTCCAGTATTACTTTAGAGGTTGCAGAAGCGGTAGGTCAGCTTGTCAGTGCTCAGACCATAAGCCGCACACTGCAACAAGTTGGTTTGCATGGCCATCGTTCCAGAAGGAAGCCTCTTCTGAAGCTGGCTCACAAAAAAGCCTGCAAACAGTTTGCTGAAGACAACCTGTCCAAGAGCATGAATTACTGGAACCATGTCCTGTGGTCTGATGAGACTAAGATAAACTTGTTTGGCTCAGATGGTGTCCAGCATGTGTGGCGACACCCTGGTGAGGAGTACCAAGAAAATTGTGTCTTGCCTACAGTCAAGCATGGTGGTGGTAGCATCATGGTCTGGGGCTGCATGAGTGCTGCTGGTACTGGGGAGCTGCGGTTCATTGAGGGAAACATGGATTCCAATATGTACTGTGACATTCTGAAGCAGAACATGATGCCCTCCCTTCAGAAACTGGGCCAAACGGCATTTTTCCAACATAATAATGACCCCAAACACACCGCCAAGATGACACTGCCTTCCTGAGGAAGCTGAAGGTGAAGGTGATGGAGTGGCCAAGTATGTCTCCAGACCTAAACCCTATTGAGCACCTGTGGGACATCCTCAAGCAGAAGGTGGAGAAGCACCATGTGTCTAACATCCAGCAGCTCCATGATGTCATTGTGGAGGAGTGGAAGAGGATCCCAGCAACAAGCTGTGCAGCTCTGGTGAACTCCATGCCCAGGAGGATTAAGGCAGAGCAAGATATCAGTGGTGCTCCTACAAAATGTTGACACTTTGGACACAGTTCTGACATATTCACTTAGGATGTACTCACTTTTGTTGCCAGTTATTTGGACAACAATGGCTATATGTTGCGTTATTTTTAGAGGACAGTAAATTTGTACTTCTATACAAGCTGCACATTGACTACTCTAAAATATATCCAAGGTTTATTTGTGTAGTATTGTCCCTTGAGAAGATATACTAAAATTGTTGCTGAAATGTGAGGGGTGTACTCACTTTTGTGAGATACTGTACATTGACTCATTGAGCATACGTGACTTTTCAAACGTTGTAAGTTTTAATTTATTTTAATTTTTTATCCATTTATGTATGTGTCTACAGGTGGTTTTTTAAAGGTGTCAGCAGAAAGGATGCAGAGAGACAGCTGCTGGCATCTGGAAACAAAATCGGATCTTTTATGATCAGAGACAGTGAAACCACCAAGGGTACGTTCAGCACAGTGTTAAAGCTGAAGGGTTTTAGAGAAGGAGTGTAATACTGAAGCATTAGCAGTGTTATTTTCTTATATCGGTAACATTTTACTTCAGCTACACCTCTACCAGATCCTTATCTGCCCTTAAAAACTTCTGTATCTCCCCCCTCAGGAAGCTACTCTCTGTCTGTCAGAGACTGCGACCAAACAGGAGACACTGTGAAGCATTATAAGATCCGCACACTGGATAATGGCGGTTTCTATATTTCCCCACGTAACACCTTCAACACCCTGCAAGATCTGATCAGCCACTACAAGAGTAAGTACAGTACAAAAAATGCAAAGATCTGGACACATTACATTGGATAATATACATATTTTTAGTCTTTAATAACCTTATTCATGAAGGATTGTTCACTCAGTTGGTTTACAATTAACAAATTGTATAAATTTACATCTACAGAGCAGAGCGATGGGTTGTGCCAGTCTCTCACTACTCCCTGTCTGAGTCCCAAACCTCAGAAACCTTGGGAGAAAGATGCCTGGGAGATCCCACGTGAGTCCCTAAAACTGGAAAAACGTCTGGGAGCAGGCCAGTTTGGAGAGGTCTGGATGGGTAAGACACATACTGCTTGCTCTAATATGTATTTCTTATGTGTCTGCTTACTCCAAATGTTGCTGTGCGGAGTGGTTTGTTAGGATCTGAAAGATTTTCTCAATTTGTCCAGGGTAAAATACAGAACTAAAATGGATGGTTATGAATCTAAATTTGAAGTGTCCAAGCATTGGCAGTAAAATGCCAGTGACCTCACATTCTATATTAATACGCCAAGTATCTATGTTGATTGGAAATTCCAAACTGCCTATAGTTAGAGTAATGAACTACACTCACTGGCCACTTTATTAGGTACACCTTGCTAGTACCGGGTTGGACCCCCTTTTGCCTTCAGAACTGCCTTAATTCTTCGTGGCATAGATTCAACAAGGTGTTGGAAACATTCCTCAGAGATTTTGGTCCATATTGACATGATAGCGTCACGCAGTTGCTGCAGATTTGTCGGCTGCACATCCATGATGCGAATCTCCCGGTCCACCACATCCCAAAGGTGCTCTATTGGATTGAGATCTGGTGACTGTGGAGGCCATTTGAGTAAAGTGAACTCATCGTCATGTTCAAGAAACCAGTCTGAGATGATTTGAGCTATGTGACATGGCTACTTCCAGCAGGATAATGCACCATCAGAAGATGGGTACACTATAGTCATAAAGGGATGGACATGGTCAGCAACAATACTCAGGTAGGCTGTGGCGATTAAACGATTCTCAATTGGTACTAAGGGTCCCAAAGTGTGCCAAGAAAATATCCCCCACACCATTACACCACCACCACCAGCCTGAACCGTTGAGACAAGGCAGGATGGAAACATGCTTTCATGTTCTTTATGCCAAATTCTGACCCTACCATCTGAATGTCGCAGCAGAAATCGAGACTCACCAGACCAAGCAACGTTTTTCCAATCTTCTATTGTCCAATTTTGGTGAGCCTGTGCGAATTGTAGCCTCCGTTTCCTGTTCTTAGTTGACAGGAGCGGCACCCGGTGTGGTCTTCTGCTGCTGTAGCCCATCTGCTTCAGGGTTCGACGTGTTGTGCGTTCAGAGATGGTATTCTGAATACCTTGGTTGTAACGAGTGGTTATTGCCTTTCTATCATCTCTAACCAGTCTGCCCATTCTCCTCTGACCTCTGACATCAACAAGGCATTTTCGTCCACACAACTGCCACTCACTGGATATTTTCTCTTTTATTTCGGACCATTCTCTGTAAACCCTAGAGATGGTTGTGTGTGAAAATCCCAGGAGATCAGCAGTTTCTGAAATACTCAGACCAGCCCGTCTGGCACCAACAACCACTCCACGTTCAAAGTCACTTAAATCCGCTTTCTTCCTCATTCTGATGCTCAGTTTGAACTTCAGCAAGTCGTCTTCACCACATCTAGATGCCTAAATGCATTGAGTTGCTGCCATGTGATTGGCTGATAGCAATATGTGTTACCAAGCAATTGAACAGGTGTACCTAATAAAGTGGCCGGTGAGTGTATATTACTTGGTGACGGAATTGTTCATTTTTTCAGTATTACTATATTATTATAAATATTTATTATTACTATTTTGAATATAATAATATTTAATTGTAATAATTTATAATATAAATGTTTATATACATATAAAATGTACATTATTATAAATACTATTTTAAATATGAATATTTAATTTAAATAAATATTTATTATATACATATAAAATGATTTATTGGTGGGGTTTTTTTTTATCATATTAACTAACAAAACAAAACAAAAACACAATCCTGAAGCTGTACCTAAAAAACTGACCTGATCTTGAACCTGATCTGAAACCGACACTTTTCAGGTCCTGTCACGCTTTGTGCAGGGAGCACACACTAATAATAGTATAATGAAAGTGAAGAATTTTTACAGTAACTCATCTCTATTTGCTTCTCAGCAACATACAACAAGCACACAAAAGTGGCAGTGAAAACTATGAAGCCTGGCAGTATGTCTGTGGAAGCTTTCCTCATGGAGGCCAACTTAATGAAAACCATCCAGCACGACAAACTGGTCCGTCTCAATGCTGTGGTCACCAAAGAAGAACCCATATACATCATTACAGAGTTCATGGAGAAAGGTGTGTGTGACTCCAAACGCCACTATGCAGAGCATGACTTTATATCTATTTGTTATTTATGTGTTTGTGTGCCTGTGTTTCACAGGCAGTTTACTGGACTTCATTAAAAGCGATGAAGGGAATCGTGTCCAGTTGCCCAAATTGATTGACTTCTCAGCACAGGTGAGACGGTTTGAAGGTCTCATTTGTTCAGTTAATGTGCTTTCCTCCCACATATAGAGTCACGTTCCCTTGATGTGGAAGACAGGTTTGCCTTTGTAGATTTTAATATTCAAATGTGATAACCGTCAGACAGTAATATTTGTGTAGAGGTGTGTGTGTGTGTGTGTGTGTGTGAGAGAGAGAGAGAGAGAGAGAGAGAGAGGGTGGAGTCCACTATTAACATGACAATCTATTCCTTTTACTTTCTGACACTGTTAATCCAAGATAATATCAGTTTGTTCTCTCTATTGTGCAAGTGATTCTTTAAAATAGTGAAATATACACTTGCGGTCAAAAGTAAGGTGTAATTAAAATATTTTTAAAAGAAGTCTCTTATGCTCACCAAGACTGTATTTATATAAAACCATTATGCTATGAAACATGCTATGAAGCTGTCTTCAACTTAAGAAATAATAATACATGTTTCTTCAGCATCAAATCAGCATATTAGAATGATTTCTGAAGGATCATGTGACACTGAAGACTGGAGTAATGATGCTGAAAATTCTGCTTTACCATCACAGGAGTAAATTATATTTGAAATATATTCAACCAGACAACAGCTATTTGAAAATGTAAGAATATTCAAATTATTACGTTTACTGTATTTTTGATCAAATAATTGCAGCTGAGCATAAGAAACTTCTTTCAAAACATTAAAAAACTAATTATTCCAAAGTTTTGACCACCAGTATACATTCAGAATCAGGTAATATGGAAGTTATACAAATAGATATGTGAGAATATATTAGGTAAATATGACATTTGTTTCATTCAAGTGAGGATTTTGAATGAAAGTGTGCGTGCAAAAAAGGGTGTGACACTGAGATGGAAAGAGGAAGAGAATTGCAAGCACTTAACAAGACAGATGTGAATCTGCCCTGACCGATAAGAGAATTCACACACACACACACACACACACACACACACACACACACACTCATGTTTGTTTTGCTATACTTGTGAGGACTTTCATAGACTTCTATTGTTTTTATACTGACCTAACAATATTTTCTATTGCCCTACACCAACCCTACCCCTAAACCTACCCATCACAGAAACCTTTTTGCATTTTTACATTTTAAGATAAACTTCATTTAGTATTTTTAATAATTTATTTCCCTTGTGAGGACCAGCCAAATGTCCTCACAAAGTCA
>JAFVLL020005857.1:20000-28577 GCA_021397915.2 Tor tambroides | reverse complement strand
CAACAACCAAGAACCCTAGCAACCACCTATATAGCAATGTCCTAGCATCCACCAAGAATAACACAGACCAATGTGCAAACAACAACTAAGAATATCTCAGCAACCACCCAAAACTAGCATTATAAGTTGTACATGGGCAAGCCACTGCCTTCAGAAAACACACAAATGTAGCTTTTATTATTCTTTAAAGAGGACAGGAAACATCAGGGAGAAGAGAGAGAACATAATTAGAGTCAATTCAGAAGTCAACTCAACAGCTCAATGATTAGGTCACTGCATTAAATTCAAATTTTAAGAATAATAATTTTTTAAATAAGCATAATGCGTATTTAAAATCAGTTTAATCACAAAAACAATTTGGGCTATATTACAGCTGAAACAGTTCTATATCTTCTTACAGTGACAAACAATAACTTTACTGTAAAACCGAAAGAGTGAAATTAACTAACTCAAATGAGTTAATTTCACGCAGGTATTACTGAAAGGACAACGCACTTAATAGAAAAACAGATTATTTTAAGCTAATGTTAAACTAAATGAGTTGCAGCAAATTTCGAGTTCCCAGCATGCATTGCGTCATACTACATATGGAAAATAAATGTTTAAATTAAGTGATATTTTCTGTGTTTCTGCACAAGATTAATACAGTGAGAGTAGTGTTAGAGTTTAACATTTGGTTATATTGAGATTTATATGGGTTTCTGTTACACTGTGGTTACCACTGTGGTAAAGGGTAGAGCAGTTGACTGCCAAAGATTTGAGTTAATATGACAATAATGCATTCAAATTATATTGTCAATCTTTTAAGTTAATTGCAATTAACATGATTATGTAGTACAAAATCTAAATTCAGTTCTGCTAACTTTAAGTTTGTTAAATTTGACTTCTTTGAGATTGTTAACTGATTACCTCAAATTTTGAGTTCTGCTAACTTTTTAGGGTTTGCAGTGTTATTAGCAGATCAAAGCATCATTTGTAATTCATGTTTAATTTTAATCTAACACAGTTCACAAAAATGCATTAGGGGTGTGAATCATCACAGGTTTCACGATTCGATTCTATTATACTTATCACGTCAACAATTCGATTCAATCTGACATCACGATGCGCCGCATCCTCAATTTTCATTATTACGGCACATGGCTACATTTTCATATTCATTTTATATCAAATTTATTTTGTGAATTTTTATTCAATTATATAAGCAGACTACTTTTTAAAATAATTACAAATCAATAATAAATAAATTAAGAATTTAACCAACTAAATACAGCTTCAAAACATAACAGCAAATATAAAGTAATAAAGGTGTACAAAATACAATTACAAGTGATAAACAAAAAGTACTTTCAGTATATGAAAGTGCTTTAAGTATCTGAAAGTTTACAGACAATCATAGTTATGGGTTTTTCTGTTTTCTTTAGCATTACTGCCATTTGATTATTACTGGAGACATCATAGACAGTCGCAGCTTTAATAGGCTGCATTCTCATGAATGCACAGATCTATTTCGACATATCAGATGATTTGTCCAGTTCTGAAAACATAACTGTGTTTACATCAATTTTGTATCATAAAAGTATTCAGAGATGCAACTGCATTTAACCACAGCTGCGATCAAGCTTCAGGAAAAACAAACAAAACGCACGTTAACGTTTCTCAGTACACGAGTTTCGTGCATCTAATACGTATTACATTCCAAACATTAAAAATGAAAGCATATCTAAAGTAAGGCCGGCCGCACACTAGACGATTTTCAAATCTTAAACGATTTTAAAACCATGGGAGACCATACACGAAGACAGTTCAACCGATTTTTAGCCTTATAATCCTCTGAACGTGCACACTAGATGATTCAACCAGACAGCAAGACCACACACTTGTTGACTGTAGAAACGATTTCACAGTGACACAAGATCTTACGGAGACTCGCAAGATCAAAAGCGGACAATCAACGTTGTCAGCTGGCTCTCTTGGCATGCATTCTGTTTCACAGTGAAAAACAAAGTATAAAAAAGAATATGGATGATGTTCTCAGCTTTCATAGCATGTTTGCGGCTTCCAAGTTTCAGCTATAGAAGCACGCAACATCCAGTAGGTGACGCTTGCTCGCTCTCATTGGCTATCGCAGGTATCACGTCAGAGGCAGCTAGATCAAGAGTCGTAAATATCAAACATGTTTGATATTTACAATTTGAGTTCGGGGACGCTTCATCTTGATCGGGAGCAGTTAAATCGTAACGACACCACACAATAGAGGAATTTTAGACAGAAAAATTGTTTGAATCGGGCCACACCCCCCGTTGTTTGGGGGTGCAAATCGGGCTTAAAATCGGCCTCAAAATCGTCTAGTGTGCAGCAAGCCTAAAACACAGAAATAACGGTGGGTGGAAGCTAGGGGTGGGCTATATGTGTCGTATGCGATAATAGCGTAATTGTTGTTTTAACGATGTGTGATTTGACATTGAGTATTTTGCAAAAAACATTCAAAACACACCTACAGAGTGCATGCATACATTACGTGAACTCTAGACTAGTGGGTGTGTGACTAGACTAACTGCATGATTCAGTCTATTAAAATGCAATTAGAATGATAACAAATTCAAGATATGGGGGCAGAACTTCATATATAGTAGTTAATCAATTTCACACGAAGAGTGCCGTTTTTCTCCAAAAATTACCATGATTATAAATGCGATGGTTTTTTGGTTTGTTTGTTTTTTTGTTTTTTTACAACAGTTCAGTAAACAAGAAGTTAATAAAGACTTACGTTTTATACACCATATTGCCTGTTTTTGCTCTATTTCACCAACAAAAATCATTCCAAACACAGCCGCAGCGCTGTTTTGCGTCTCTGAGCAACATGATGGTGATTCGCTCCAGAATGAATCAACCGTTTAAATGATTCGGTTCAATTGCAAAGACTCACTTATTAACAGTGATTTGCTGCCACCTATTGGCGGTTTTAATTTCACATTTCGACTTTTTTTTTTTTTTTTTTTTTTTTAGATTTTTTTCATGCTTTAAATTGTTTCATATATCAAACCATTATTTATGCATTTGTAATTGCAGGTTAAATGCATTCATGTCTTGCATTAAACAGTGTGTAAATACATCTAAATGCCACTTCAGATGCAGCTTCTGTGTTGATTTAATTTGCTTGGTAACAGCCCAAATGTCTTATTATTCTAATTCACTGATTAAATGTAAGAATTTGACTCAAAAGATAATGGATACTTTTAGAAAAAATGGCTTTATAAAAGGTAAAAATGTCCATAAAATATAAAAAATTTGTTTAAACTTCTTGGAAAAGATTAATTTCTATCAGTGTCAACTGACCACCACACAGAATATGAAGAATATCAGAAACTTTAGGAGTCAGCTGTCCACGGCAGTCCTTAAGGTACCAGCACAATAACAATAATCGTTTAATTATCGTTATCGATAAAATCCCAGAAAATATCGAGATATTATTTTTTTGTCAATATCACACACCCCTAGTGGAAGCACACAATATCAAGCAATGTGTATGTGTCTCACTGCGCATATTCTGTGCAATGAAGCCCACCGGTCTAGCGCACACGTGCCTTACGTGGGAAAAAAAAACTCAGAATCTATTTTGAAATGGTCAGAATCAATTCTAGAATCGTTGAAGAGAGAATCAATATTTTCTCCCATCCCTAAAATACATTTAACCAAGTTGGGTCAAAGCCTAAAATTGTCTGTTCTGATAGGGTCGCAGACATTAAGAAAGATAACTTTTTTGTCCGTTTGTACAATAAATACTAATTTTGGCACTGCGTTGCTTTGTTACTTTGTCAAATCTGAGTACAGAGGCCAAACCTACATCAAAACGATGTCTGATTAATGCTGTCAAAGATTACAGCTGATCCTCACGTTTGAGAGTTTCACCTTAGTTGCCAGCCAGTTTAAATCCTTCAATTTAATTAAGTTCAGTTTCATAAGAGCAAGCCCAGAGTCGTTTTTAAACATGTACCCCATCTGTCCCCACAAAGAAGAAACATAAGGGCCAAAACCCTTATAAGAACAAAAAAAAAAGTCTCATTCAGGCAAGGTGCAGCAGCCAAATAGCATCATGACCTCTTGAAGCTCAGCAGAGGGGCTGCTGTCATGATCTGTCTGGTGGTGATTTAGCGCTATGATTAGAAAGGCCTGCTGGAGTCAAGCCCTCATAACCCTCAGTGTCCAGAGTGGAGAGGACCACCTCCATGTCAATTCCCACAATTCATTCTAGCAGACACACCCGTCGATCTGTTTCAGCTCAATTCATCTCTCTTATTCTATTTCCACATCCACCGCTCAGCTGCATCCTCCAATTTTAGCACCTGTGAAAACTACACTGTGACAAAATGCATTACCCTCTGTAATGCTGCAAAATAATACTACTAGTATTATTAATGTACAGACTAACACAGTCATATTCACAGCATGCATTACATTTAGACATTAAGCAGATGCTTTTATCTAAATACAGTTTTATCAGCGTATATCCCTGGAAACTGAACCCATAACCTAGCCGTTGCTAGACTGACTAGCTTTGGTAGCATCAATAACAATGGGTTGAACATTATAAACCAATCATTATGCATGTTATAATGTTATGCATTTTCTGCCTTTAATTTGTTGAATATTTGAAAGTATTTTTTGTATAAACAGAAATACAAGAAATATATACACTAGCATTTAAAAATTTAGGGTTGGTATGCCTTTTTAAAAAGAAATTAATAATTTTATTCAGCAAGGATGTATTAAGTTTGTATTTCAAACAAACGAAATAAAGTTGTCCAAATGAAGTTCTTAGCAATGCATATTACTAATCAAAAATTAAGATTTGATATATTTACAGTAGGAAATTTACAAAATATTTTCAAAATATATACTGTATGTGTGTCTTTATATACACATAATAACTAGTACAAAATATACACAGCATGTAATGCATGCTTCATATCATGGTTTCTGGAGAAAAATCACACACAAAATCAGCATACTATAATGATGATTTCTTAAGGATCATGTGACACTGAAGACTGGAGTAATGATGCTGAAAATTCAGCTTCACCATAAATTTTAATAAAATAAAAATAAAAATATTAATTATTATTAATATTATTAAATATTATTATAAAAATAATATTATTAGTAGTTCTTTTAAATTGTAATATTTCATATTGTAGTTGTTTATTACTGTTTTTTTATATCAAATAAAAAAAATTCTATAAAATAAATTAATTTTAAAAAAATTTGCTGACCCCATACAATTTTTTTTACCCTCCAAATACACTAAGAAATGCACATTTAAAATCAGAAATGTTTAAATAAAATGTGATCATCATTTTAAATGCAACTTTGTGCTGGGGGCAGTTTCTCTCTCTCTCTCTCTCTCTCTCTCTCTCTCTCTGTCTCTCTGTCTCTCTCTCTGAGGTTCAAACTTAAAATTGTGAAAATTACTGAGTCATAATGCATAACACATGGATCCTTTGGCACAAAACTAGTTTTCCGTATTGATTCTTTCTCTCAAATTTCACTTCCTTTTGGCAAAAAACTGCCTTTTTCATGCAGTCATTTTCAGGTCATCACTAACATTACATCCTGCAAACAACACTCAAAGCCACAGTCAATGGCTAACACCTTCAGCAAAGTCTTAGTCAATACCGCTTACTTGGCAGCTAAACTTCTGAGAAACTACAAAAAACTGTTGCTGTAAATAAAGCATCCATCCCCTGACCGCTTCGGCCTGACAGATGCAATAAATACGAACGGCTTCATCGATGCCCTGAAACTAGAGGCGCAAATGGCCCTTGTCCACTTAACACTCCAAGTCGAGTGGGACAGACAAACCTCATCTCAGAGACAAGTGATTTATAGCGAGGTCGGAAACAATAGATGAACCCATAGCAGTTCAAGGGGAACATCTGGGCATCCAACGGTGGCCCAGGTCCACAGCGTGAAGAATTCCCAGCATTTGGTGCTCTACCGCACTGCTGCTCGCACTTAGCATGGCCAAGATCCTCATTATGATGCCTGCGAACTGCCAACCTTCAGGATTAATGGCCTTATGCACATGAAAACTGAATCGCATCCAAATAAGCCGCGTGCCATTTTCCATGTGGCGTCTGGCGTGTCATTCGGAGAGGGCGCTTATTACGGACCGCTGATCATAATCGGATCCATAGCTCTATTATGACATGCTTATGATGCCGCTGATATAGTTATCTAATCTACGGGGTCAGATTCTCCATAAGCCTCAGCACCAAAAATAATCTTCGGATCTCTGACATGCCCAATTTATTGCAGAATACGAGCTTCTAAACAGACCCCAAGACCCTTTTTTTTTTTTCTCTGATAACCATTTAAATTATTCGACCCATCCAGACAGATGAGAAACGAGCAGGCCTCAGATGTCCCAATATTGAGCTTATCTAAAATGCGGACTGACGGCAGATATTGAAGAGAGTGCAGACAGGTTGACATGTAGGAAAATGATGTGTCAAAGCGAGATGATCTCTGAAAGAGGACACCGCAGACCTGCAGGTGATAGGATGAGGCACCTTGTCACAGAGATGAGGCGCAATGTCATTTTGGTGACCTTGACTGACTTCAGAGCCATGGAATATTAAAGAGGTGATTCACAGGCCCCCATCATCAGTGAGAAAGGACAAGCACTGTGATTGGTCCAGCTCAGAGGTGGGAGGATGTAAACGTATGTGACCAGAATTCAGACTGGCTCCCTGAGGAGCAGCCAAACAAGTCACTCCCTGCCTCACAAAGACGAGAGATCGAGCATGTCCATCTCTCTGAAAGACGACGTGAGGTTTTTATTCATTGCATGACAGCTTCTAGGGTTAATTCCTCTTGTGTATATATGAACTCTCACAGTAAGACACCACTTGACTCACAGTGATGCTTGCTACAGGCAGGAAGCATATAGGGCTACAACATGGGCCAATGACAATAAGAGAGCCCAAAAAAAAAAGAAGAGGGAAAATCCAGTTTTGCACACATGCCATGTTCTTAAGATGTACTCATACACTACCATTCAACATTTTTGAAAATGTTTTTTTGAAAGAAGTTGCTCAAAAAGGTTGCATTTGTTTGATCAAAATACAGGAGAAACAGTAATATTAACTAATTTTAGCTAAAATAATGGTTTTCTATTTTTGAATATTTTAAAATGTAATTCAAACTGAATTTTCAGCATGATTACTCCAGTCTTCAGGATCACATGATCTTTCGAAATCATTCTACAATAATCATTTGATGTACGAGAAACTTGAAAATTTCTTCTTGAAATGGCAATGTTAAAAACAGTTGTGTAAAAATATAATAGTATTTTTGTAATAACTGTTATTATTTTTTAGAAGATTATTTGATGAATAGAAAGAACAGCATTCATTTGAAATATAAATCTTTAGTAATATTATTAAAGTCTTTACTGTCACTTTTGATGCATTAAATGCATCCTTGCTGAAAAAAATATTTAAAAAAACCCTACTGACCCCAGTCAGTACATATTTTTCATATCTGCATCACCTTTTTTAATAATTAGGCTACCAATACATTAAAAATAAATAAATAATTAAATATTATATAATTATAATATTATATAATATTTATAATTAAATTATTTCAAATAAATATATAATAATAATACTACTATTATTGTTGTTATTGTTATAAATCATAGAAAACGATGAACTGCATTTTTCAATAATTAACATTTTCTGACAAAAAAAGTGTCATATCATTGACAAACATTTGAATACCATTACACTGTAAGAAGAAAATCAGTAGAAAAATAAAAATAAATCAATAATGAAAAATAATAATTAAAAAAAAATTACAATCTAGTAATTTTTCGCCAGGGCATTATATGTTAAGTTTAACCATAAAACACAAAAACAATGCAATGTGTAATAATAAATGCGGGTAAATCAGCTGTAAATTAATAAAGTCCTTCATAACATCAAGTATCTTGCCCCTATTTTTACCGACTTTTCTTAGTGTGCAAAGTTAGCGGGTCAAGTTGAATAACACTGGATTGTCAGAGAGTGATTCATTTGTAAATGTGTGCACATCCTGGTGTTCAGAGAACAGCGAAAGGGCTGTTTCGCTCCTCAGCGTCGGGCGGTGTACGTATTTGTGCGTTCATGTGTGTAGAAATCAGGGAGGAAACGTGTGACATTTCCCTGCTGAGATTTGCGAGCGGCAGTAGCCATGTTTCTCTGGCCTTCTGTCACCGTCTCAGAGCTATTCCTGCCGCAGCCCAGGGCGTGATCCCATAAACACACACACATTCACAGACACTCCGGCCTATGCAGCGCTACTGAGAACATCACCACATTAACTGTCACTTCCTCTCCAAAATGACCTCCTCATGTGTGGGATTCTGTCAAAGACACTGATATGATGACAAGGCATCCCAAATCTCAGAAAATAACAACTGTGCTATTAGTCTGCATGGGGAGCCATTACAGATCAATCAGACATTTTCATATCGCTATTTTCTGTTTATATACTGCTGAACCAGACCTCAACAGTCAGGTCAACCTGGAA
>JAFVLL020005857.1:0-15000 GCA_021397915.2 Tor tambroides | reverse complement strand
TTCCATGACTGGAAAGCTGGATTTCAAATTTAAAATAGTCCAAAATGCATGGGGACCCAGATAAAATTTAATGATATTTATTTATATATGACAATACATCAAAACATGCTGGTAATTAAGCAATATTTACCGACATAAACTACAACACTAAAAATGTAAAATGCCACAGGATTTCTGTGAACACTTTTGAGCGATGACAGAAATATATCACTGAATCTGTGTTTGTATATACAATTCAGACAGACAAAATGACATCTGAAATAATCATCAAATATCTAACCCTGGTAGGAATCATTAACAAGAAAACATATGTGAGCTCTCTTCCAATATACCATCTCATGAAGAGTAAAACGATATCCAGCATTTCGGCCTAAGTGCCAGGTCTGACCTCATGGATTTATGAAAGTATGTTTTTGCACAGTAACACCACACAATAAGCTCTGCATCAAATTGAAAATCCTGAATAGCTTCATCCACGCCTGAGGTAAACGGTCAAAGCACAGCACAGCACTGAGCTAAAACCCCAGGTGACGATGGGCTTTTACGATTCTAATATTACAGACAAGACTTTTACAAGCTGCTACAGCCTCCGGGGGGAACAAGCAAGAGGCATAAAAGTGTTAGACACAATCATATCGCAGGGCCTTGCATCTACAGTTACTTCCTATGGGAAGACTAACCGAGATTGACAAATCAAACAGGGAGCAGCGTGCTGTCTAAAGAATCAATCCAAAAAAAAGCCATCAGAGTGAGCAATCTCCACATCTGTCTCCAGCCTCTATTTACTCTGAGATACAACGGTAAAGTTATGACTGTAATCCTCCCCTACCGCGCATATCACTATATCTGAGAATACAATCTGCCATTGAGACAGACCACAGAGGCTGACAACAAATCAAAACACAGATCTACAGAGTGATAAAAGACCAAGGACCACTCCTCCTTATGGCAATGTCAAATAGAAATATACAGTTCAATTTTTTGGATTGTTTAAATGAAACAAAAATGATTAAAGTACATTCTATTTCAGTTTCACACATTTTTCAAGCCAAAACTGTACTACCATTTAAAACTTTTATGGTGGCATATTGTGTTCAGTTTTATATACTATTTTTTTTTTTTTTAAGTACACACTGCATATTATTTAGTATGTAGTAAGCTAATTCATACCCAAACATACCCATTCAAAAACCTCATCCTTAAAAAAAAAAAAAAAAAAAAAAAAAAAAGAAAGAAATCTTTGGACAAGGCTCTCTGAAGAACTGTTTTAGCACGCAACTGACTCACTCTCAAGGCCAACCAACTGTCAGCATATAAAGTGAAGTAAACCGGCCCTGACATTTGATAAAGCATTAGTCTACCTACGTCTTCCTTTTCATAAACAAGAAGCCAAAGCCTCTGTCAGAAGAATGGATGCATCCCCAGCTCATCAGAGAGAGTCTGATCACACATACAGTACACACACTCAATCACATCTGAATCATTCAATATAAACCCAGTGTTATCTCCTTCCAGTGCCACATGCTTTATGCGATTCAGAGTATTGTTTGAATCATGACAGCTCTTTTTTAATTTTTTAATGGTGGATCTCTCACTTTAATATATTATGCATAATAAGGAAAAAAAGAATAGGAGAATTTTAATTTTTTGCTTCAGGCACATATAGTACGTACTCTGTCTTCCTCACCCACTCCAATAAAGCAGCCCACTTCAACAGCCAAAGGCAAAACACCAGTTCTCACTTTTCCAGCATCAGCTAGAAAGAGGCCACACAAGAGTTTTTACTTTTCCACAGCATTTGATCTGTACATAATTGAGTTTTTAATGCATCCATGGATTTGTGCTCCTTTTTGCTTTGTAGTTGCATAAGTCAGTCACCTAGCTGCTTTCCAGCAGATATTTCTTCATTTAAAGTGACTTTCAGTACACTAATTGTAAAGATAGGCTCAGGTAAAGAATAACCTTAGGTTAAGTGCCTTGCTCAGGGACTCGAGGATAATTGTCTCCACATCTTCTCTTATTTGACACTGAGCTGGATGCCTTCTGGTTGGCAACCTGTATTCTTACCATAACACAATCATCACAACAAATATATTTATATACTGCACTGGAACATGTTCCTAAAATGCACTGCAATTAAGCTTGTAAAAATGGTCTATACTTTAAAAGTTCTCTAGCTCAAGTAGGCGTTTACACTCCAAAATATGTACCAGTATTTGGTTATACGGAATATTGCCGTAATGAACATGCACCGTATTATCATCATGGGCACTGCAAAATCCAACAATAAATCCAGATACCTTATGCAAATTATTTTGATTTTTAGAATGTACATTAGCTTCTTTTCCATCAACTGGTTAAAATTTAACAAGCTTGTCATGGAGAAGAGAGCAAGTCAAAGAGGCGTTCATATTTTTGTATTCACTATAGTGTTTAACAAACAACACCAAATACTTTTTATTTTTTTACACAGTTTCCTAACTACATGCAACACGATGGCACGTCACGTGATAAAGTTATCTTTTCCATGTTAATCAGAGTTTTTGTTCCAACCAGCCGTGATACGGAAAGTTTCTATTTTAGAAACAGATTCTATTTCTGCGACGTCGCACCTGGAACAAACCATGCAAACTATAACAATGATATTCTCAGGTATGGATTATGTGCTTTATTCAATGTTAAAAGTGTCTTGAATATATTGCGTGACATTTATAGCCATGGAATATAGTCGCTGGAATCTTGTCGTGTCGCGTCTGGTTAGGACACTGGTAGAATTAATCCTTCCCATCTTAAACAGACTTTCCAGTTCTAGACTGAGGTTGAAAAAGACCTTTTTGTATTGCTTTGGTGTCAAAATACTGATACTTTAGACCTCCCTAGCACAGGTTATTCAGTAATTTACCTCTACATAAACACATTCAAGAGTCACTGGTCCAAAGTACTGTATATATCTGCTTTGATTCATCATGACTCTCAAGCAGAAACTCTGGTAAAGCTATGAAAGATCTGAGTGATTTCCACTGGAACAAATCCTCTGTGGTGATCTGGTGGGGTTATAACCTGCTGAAGTGTGTTAACAGATTGAAATGCCAATCAGGCAGTGAATTAGATGCACTCCAGGGCATTCTGGGAGGTGAACTGAGCAAGCATATATTTCAGTGCTGTTTCATATCGAAGTCAATCATAATAATCCCATCTAGTGAACACTGAATCCTACTCCTCCTCGCTACCAGACTGGTTGCATTTGAGCGCGGATCTTTTCTTTGCGCCAACTGCCTTATGACGTCATGGCAAATATGTGGTGGTGAAAGGTGATGAGCAGCCCTGTCCAATCTCTGCTAATCTAGAAACAGAATCTTAGCACAAGTAAACGGATCGTAAGCAAAGCTAGCTGCTGACCGCACTGATAAGCAATTAAGTGTGTAAATGTGACACTGGTGACAACAGCATATCCTACGTGAATCTGAGACCAAGACCCTCAATCATGCACCACAGGGCAAAGGCTACTCTATAAAGATCACAGCGTGAAGGTGACCTGGAATGTGGTTTCAGAAACACAATCCATAAGCTTCTATCTAGACACATATGTGAAAAATTCCACAGAAAGCTCTGCAGAATTTTTGCACCTTGCAGGTTTCATAAATATTTTGACTACTTTCATATTGCATATTGCATTCAGCAGCTGAAGTGTGCAGTGTTCTCAAATCTATTTGAAAAAGATCATTAGAGCATGCTTCACAAGGAAAATAATATTTCAGTCTTTCTACTTAAAAATTTCATGTTTAATTTAATGTTACTTGCATTTCTTTATTATTTGTGTTATTTACTTTCAATTTCCGAGTGAAAATACTACACCATTTTTTCAGTGTAGTAATTAAATACATTTTCCTTGAGATTTTCCCTGTAAATCAGTGCTAAAAATGTGTCGACCTGAGTCATTTCAACCTACCCAAAATTTCGGTCTCAAGATCATGTTGGTGTTGTAAAAGTTGCAAAGAATTGGTATTGGAATTGGTATGAATAAGCTTTGGAGGTGCCATGTTTAAAAAAATAATAATAATAATAAAAAAAATAGAAGTACAACATAAAAGCAGCAAATATTACAAGAAAATGTCTGACTGAGAAATGTCGTCATGAACTATACTTCTTTATGCATTCAGTGCAGGAACTTGAGCCTGATATCTTACTTCTAAAAGTCTGAAAAGAACTGAAATCTCCCACCCACTGCCTCTGACTCAACCTGCCTTAATCTAGCAAAGTCTGCCGGTGAAAAGAGGCACCTATGTGTATGTAGCACATTCACACTGACAGTTGATATATAATCCCTTCATAGAACTCAAATGAATTAGTTTTTGCTTGTCCACTTTCGTAAAGAGAACTGGAAGCACAAGCTCAGATGAAATCAGGGGACATTTTCAGCACTTTCTATGCAAAGAATTGATTAAAATATGTTAAAGCGACCCGAGTGCAGCTTACATTATTAGGCATATAGCAAAAAAACTGAATAATAAACATAAGAGAGATGTGTAGACATTTGTAGAATTCTGCAGACGCCTAGCTATGTATGGGCCTAGCTATGACTGCAACAGCCTGAAGAAAGAAGCAGATACATTATAACACCAAACAATCTGTATCAGAAAATAACACAAATAAGCACTCAGGTTAGAAGCAGGCTGAAATCTGAGGTTCACTCACTACAAATAGTAACATGAAAGATGAGAGAGCATGGTCCGAGACGTCACCTGAGACATCTAAATCGAATTCATTAAGGATAAAACAAAACAGAATGCTAGAGACTGAGGACTGAGGGCAATTTTCCGGTCCTAGATGCCTGTCTGTGGGCTTCCTGACATCTTTCTGTCTCTATGGATCGATGAGTTCATGTTGAGCTCAGACCCTTCTGCGTCAGTAAGCAGTCTGTGAGTCAGCCACATCCATTTATGCTCTCATGCACTCACACACACACAGTAAATAAACTCGCACAACAAAGCACTCCAACATACAGACTGCACTACATTCCATGTCACCTGTCAATCAGAAGTGAAATTACATCACTGTGTGACACATCAAAAGCACTCCGGCTGAACACGTGGACCAGTAATCTCATAATGTTTCAATCAAAATGTCATAACTGGACATTCCAGGGGAAAACGTCTCTCTGGTGACGTATATAGGATTTCTCCAATCATTTAGTCCACTGTGACACTAAATATGCCATGTCAGTTTTGACATCACTGATACCAAAAGCCATTGGTTCTTACATGTCAAGTAACCAATCATGACACAGATGTCAAGATTTACTGTGAATAATGACTTAAATTTTGATAATAACTTTAGAAGTCTTTAAATATAGTACATGAGTCTCATTATCTACTTTAAGGTGCTTTAAAGGTGCCATAGAACGTAAAACTGTATTTACCTTGGCATAGTTTAATAATAACAATTCTGTACATGGAAATGACATTCAGTGAGCCTCAAACACCAATGTTTCCTCCTTCTTATGTAAATCTCGTGCATGAAAAAGACCACTGAAAAATAGGTGAATCGGAACATAACACCGACTGTGACGTAAGAGTCGGGATCACTAATAGGTACGCCCCCAATATTTGGATATACCCGCCCATGTTCTAGGCCAGCCGAGCCTGCACAGCGGAATCATCAGAAGTTCTGCAGGCATTGTGAAGAAACAAGCGAGGACAATAGCGAAAATGGCAGATCATGGAAATAAATGTTATAAATAAAACAGATTATTGGAATACGTTTTACAAGACATTTTACACGTTTTACACGTTTACACGACATTTTACAAATTTCATGTTTAATTCAATGTGTAGCTTGTTTCTTCATAATTATTTGTGAAATTTACTAGCAATTTCTGAGTGAAAACGGTTTCAAAGTAAATCACTATTATTATTAAAAGTTAATGAATGGTACAATTTTACTGTTAATCCAAAACAACATGAGTAGTATTGTGAGAATCAGAGTGGCAACCTTCAAGTGTAGTAAATTAAAGGCAGACTTGGATCATGACCATTTCTTAGGATGTCATTTGTGAGTCCAGAAATGATGCTGGACCGTCTGAGAAGTTCCAAACCCAGAGCGACTGCAGCACAGGGCTGTAACTGACCACACCCCATCTCTTCTGTTTTCATACACAAACAGCAATTCATCACAGAGAACAGGGCTGAGATCAATGCAGGACTGAATTTCTATCGACTGTTCTGACGAATGATGGCGATACAAATGAATACGGAGAGTTTCTCGCATCACGGCGGAAGCAGAAGACTTTGAAGTGTCACTGCGTATGGTTAGCAGCAGATGCGGCAAAGCCTGAAGAGGTTATTGCATCCCATGTCACTCTAAACACATTTATCGAACCAGTGAATTGTGGCAAACATTGGGAACAGAGGATGGGTTTTATTTCTCAAGCACTGAATCTCCTGACTGGGGAAAGCAGAATGCTTTGTGTTTGCTTGCTGTGAGTGGTGTTATGCACAAGGTGTGACTGTGCTCTCTGGAGGGGTGTTATTTCTGCGGTGGGTGTTAGGAGCTCCATTCCTCTCATCCCTTCATCTCAAACGAGATTTTTTCTCCAGCCTGTAAATTAGTTCTGCAGGAGAAACAAACAAGTATTGAATTATGCTAACCTGATCCTGTCTGGGTGCTGTCTTTGAAAACAAAGTGAAATGTTTTTCCTATCCTGGCCTTTGATAACATACCTCTCCATTTTATAAACAATTTAAAAAAAAAAAAAAAAAAAAAAACTTAATTAGCATTCATTTTCATCCTGTTTAAATTGCGGCAAGGCAGCAAAAGAATGAGAGTAAAGTTTCAAGTAAGTTTGGGTTTCAAGCTTTGACTCTAAGTAAATAAAATTTTGCCACAGAGTTGTATTACTGTTATGCCACTTGGCTGTTTTTTGACAGCTTTGTATAAAAATGTAATACATAAAATAACACAACGCAACACCTTTGCTTGGATGTAAGAGAGGAAGACCAATCGATTCAGCATGTAAATAAAGAAGAAAAAAACAAATTTAAATGAATACACAGATACTATGATGATGTCAATGTTGAAACAACCGATTTCTAGATTCTATTATAATCAATGCTATTGTGAATTCACAAACGCTATGATTTAATTAAATAAATATATGCAATGCAGGTTTAATAAATATGATTTAATTATTTACATCCTTGTAGGTTATTTACGACTCTGTTCACAGTAAATGCTGCTCCACACAAACTGTTATCATTTACATGTGTGGAACGTCTCAAACTCCATCTCTGCATATTGTTGTGAGTTTGGGTTTATTATAACGTTCATCTGGGAACGCAACGTGCACAATTTCATCAAATTTGTAAGGTAAATCATTTATTAACCTATGCAAACACAGGAGAATACATCAATATATTTCTCAATATGCTAGCTGTTCGTCGCAATTTCAAAATAAAAGCTCAAAACCTCACTGAGTTTACAAGTTTTGATGTCCACATATTCAAGAAATTACAGTGGCTGTAGTATTTCTGTCGTTAAAAAAATGGCCAAATATTAAACATTATATGGACATTAATTAAATATTGTTTAGTCAATATTAAACAAGGATTAGATTGCACAGTGAAGTGTAAAAACAATCGTCAGGCCATTTGCGCCCTCTGCAGTCATTGGTTATAATGCGGAATTTACGTTAGCTCTGTTGTTTATAATACATTGTTTTTTTTAAAAGTTTTGTTCAATAAAACAATATGATTACTTGCTTTTGATACTTTATTTTAACTAATTATTATTGCCACATTGGTATTACATATGTGTTTTAAGTCATTTTAAACACTATTGTTCGCTTAGGTCTATTTTAATTACCACAAAAAATGTATTATAATTATCTGATTACTCAATTAATCCCCCGAATAATCGACCGATTATTTGATTACCAAAATAATCGTTAATGACAGCCCTAATCAACGGCAATAAAGTAACCGATAAACCGACTTAAGCTGTCTTTCGATCTCAGATATTCATGTACGTCTGGTGAATTTTGTCTGGTATTTGTCTAAAACAAAAGCATAGTATGTTTTCAGAGTTAATAACGTAAGTTATTATTTCAAATTCCACATACATTGCATATTTGAAACCTTCAAATTTAAATTTCAAACTTCAATCTGAAATTTCTTTTAGTATTTTGGTTAAAACAACCTTAGTACACTTAAGACTGAAATTATCTTGTCTGTCCTGTCTGAGTCCTAACTAATTGGTAAGGTTTGATATTTAGGGTTATACATTTAAAATAAGGCAGCGGCTATTTGCACTAAGTGTAAATAGCGATAGATGCTATTTACACTAAGTGCAAATAGCAATGGATTCTATTTACACTAAGTGAAAATAGTAGTATTTTTCAACGATATGCTATTTACACAGTGCAAATAGCTATAGATTCCATTTACACTGTTAAAATAGCAAGATTTTCTGCTATTTATACTGCTTATTGCAAATAGTGGCAATTATCTGCACCTCAGTATTGTAGTACATTATAAAACAGTACGCAATAATAACGTATTGAGTGTAAATTATAGTTTTAATTCAAATTAGGCTATTTAATGGATGCCACCTTATTGGGACAATAAAGCCCTCCCTACACCTACCCTAACCCTAACTGATACTTTATCTTCAACTTTTTGATTATTTCCTTCATTTTTATTGAAAATAAATGCCTTTCCGATGGGATATGAGATCTGAAAAGGGAGGAAAAAAGTTCGGCAAAAGGTGGGTTCGAACTCGGGTTGATCACATCAAAAAAGCACGCGTTTTACCATCTACGCCACTGAAACGGATGTTAAATGAGTGTTTTTTTGCAGTGTTGACTATTCCAATCACACGTTGGTGGGTGGAGTTAATGTAAATAGCCTTTGCCAACAAGGCGGGCTATTTGCACAGTGTAAATAGATACTCCGTTAAAATAAACCCTCAGTTGTGGGGAAGTCATGGCCTAATGGTTAGAGAGTCGGACTCGTAACCTAAAGGTTGCGAGTTCGAGTCTCAGGTCCGGCAGGAATTGTAGGTGGGGGGAGTGAATGTACAGCGCTCTCTCCACCCTCAACACTACGACTGAGGTGCCCTTGAGCAAGGCACCGAACCCCCAACTGCTCCCCGGGCGCCACAGCATAAATGGCTGCCCACTGCTCCCCACTGTACAACACACACCGGGTGTGTGTTCACGGTGTATGTGTGTTCACTGCTGTGTGTGTGCACTTTGGATGGGTTAAATGCAGAGCACAAATTCCGAGTATGGGTCACCATACTTGGCCGTATGTTACGTCACTTTCACTTTTTCACTTTCAATATGTGAGGTCTATCAATACTTGCTGCCGTGCAAACACTATAAAATATGGCCTATTATATTAAAGAATAATAAGGACAGAATATGCGGCTTTGTCTTAATCAGTATGAAAAATGTAAGCGAACTACACTACATGGGGGGAAATGTGTTTTATGTGGCAGATAATTACAGGGCAAATTCTCAATGTCACGCTTCACATGGGATTGATGGCTTTGTCGTCATTTTTGTTGTTTTGACTCATTTCTTCCTGCAATGACAGCTGTTGCCCCCATTGATAAGTTTACTGGCACCAAAAGATTAACTCCAAATTAGAAATGCCCTCCACGGGAACTCGTAATTATGAATCCAGACGCACTCCATCTCTGCCAGTCTCCCGCTACGGAGCCGTATGGGTGTGCAGGCTGAATCTGAAAAGTCCAGCAATAGAGGCGGTGGCTGTAGTCAAGACCATGTTTGGTAAGTCTGCTGGATATATATGTGGAAGGGTCAGAGAACTGGAGGTCATTAGGGGGCTGATGACTGACACAGCGCATTCCTCTGTTTCTCTCTCCCACGCCACATAGTGGTGAAAGTCTGCTTTCCTGCATGTCTGCAGCCTCTCCTGCACAGGTGCTCGCATTCCCAGACCTGTTCCTAGTGGGGGGCTGGAGGTATGAACAAAACACAAGCCACATGGCCTATCTGCACCTGTCTTAAACAGACTCACAGATGATAAGGGAACTGAGGTATGGGCATTTCTGTCTACTCAAATGCTTGACATATAAATCAGCCAAGTAATACTCTAGGTCTAGAAGCTAGGGGGTTCCACCGCTGCTAATATTTCATTGTTGGTTAATGTAATAAAGGAGGTATTTGTACAGTTAAGTCACAATTAATAATGCATGTCATTTTTTGTCAAAAATGTCAATGTCTTGCATTAGAAACAAAATATTAAAGCAAGTGTCATTTACAAATAGGTGATCCGCAAGTGACAAGTCAGTTTCTAATTTGAGGCGTTTTTGCAATTACTTTTTACCAACTGGCATCAAGGTGATTTTTAATGAATGTTTGAACTCAGTTCCCCTCCAGTTCACACAGATGACCTAGCACAAAGTAAATGTCACTTGGTTGGATGTTTTTGTTATGTAATGCAAAGACACATATGTAACGTAAAGATGTCCAAATATTTAATGCAAAGTCATCCATAAGCACGCCTGGACACCATCTGCTTTCTGTTAATTCAACAGTGTTCACTTTCAAAGACTGTTTTCCTGTCTGTATGTCCTCTGATCCTCTCCAAACAGATTGTTAATCACTGTTGCTGTCCTGGTCTGAAAAGATGCACTTCCGTTCAGAAGTAATTTATAGTAATTTTTGCTGTAAGTTTTTTTTTCCTTGATAATAATAATAATAATAATAATAAATATGTTTCTTGAGCTCCAAGTCAGCATATTACTCCAAGACTGGAGTAATGATGCTGAAAATTCAGCTTTGCTGCGACAGGAATGAATCACATTGTTAAAAATTACAAAATAGAAAACAGTTATTTTAAATTGTAATAATACTTCACAATATTACAATGGTAGTGTACATTATTGAGTAAAACTGCTTAGTGGCATATTAAAATTAATGCCGTTACCAAGTTACAAATGAACAATTATGGCTCCTTTTGTGTATGGTTGTTAGTAGAAGTAAATTAATGTTTTGGAAATATTTGGAAGGTCATAGATATATAATTTATTATTGTGCCACTCAACTTGATCCTGGTACACACACATCCCCACATGCAACCAGTCTGAAGTTTATCTAACCTCTAAAACACCTAACATTTTCCCTTCCTTGTGCTTTCATGCCAAGCAGCAGCTAGAGTTTTAATCACACTTCCTGTGGGTGGAGACTCATGTCATTTCCTCCGAGGCAAACATTCTCATCTCATCGTGAGCCCCGTAGTGTCAAAACGAACAGGAACCTTTCAGAGCATGCTAGCCCCGACATAATCCCTGCCTCCCAGAACGGCCAATAAAGCTGTCTGAGTGAAAAGAGAGCCACCTAAACCAGTAAGAAAAGGCATGAAACGACTCATTAGGGAATATATGGTTCAGATGAGAGCAAAACTAATGAGAGCCTCAGGAGGAGAGAAACACTTCTGTCAACAAGTGGGAAGAACAAAACAACTCCAGGATAAATGAAAACCACTGAGCATTAATGATCTACTTGCTCACTGCAGGCTCACGTATTGCAGGTGCTGCTAGCAGAAAGTACCAAAGAAAATGGAATGGAAAGTCAGTTTTGGATCCCGAGTATAGCTAACAGACTCTAACAACGGAAAAAGCTGCCCAATAAAAACAGATGTGTGAGTGTCAACCCAGGACAGACATATAGCCTGTCTTCAGGGTGTGGCATCCAGTGAGGCAGTAAAGGCCATATATCAGAGACAGAGATGAAGGTTTTTGAAGAGACTGGCACCACAGGAGATCCAGACAGGACCATCTGGCTCCAGGCGGCTCCAGAAGTTGACCACTGGCCCAGGCATACTGAGCAAAGGTTACAGTGTCATCAGACAGCCCACAAATTGACATTGTAGCTAAAAGTTATTGTACAGTGAATGAGATCATTAATTACAACAGTTCAGTTCATTTAATATTATATACATACCAGATGCATCAATTTGTATTTCATAAATACATTCATTTTACTTTAGAGTAGCAAAATCACAAAATTTGTCTTCACTTGCAAAAGAGTTTATTTTGATGGAATACTGCACTTCCTGTGAAAGCAGGTCCTATTACAAATCTAATGAAATGCTATAATCATTAAAATGAAATTATGCAAATGTGAAAAAGCATGACCGGTACAGTGGTGCACTTCGTGTTCCTAGGGCTGGGCGATTTATCTCATGCAATATGCATGCGCATCTCGTCAGTAAAACCGGCTCCTTGATTAGCGGTAAATCCCCATCACCTGTTTTCAAATGGAGCGGCATTTAATACACGGAGCCGTAGTTCACTGAGAAGCTACGCAATATCACGTTCATTATCGGCAGATGAATCAGCTTCGATAATGAACAGCGAGGATTGCGAGCTACTACAGTGAAACTGCGGCCCGTGCATAAATGCCTAACATTTGAAAACAGGTGATGGGGATTTACCGCTAATCAAGGAGCCGGTTTTACTGACGAGATGCGCATGCATATTGCATGAGATAAATCGCCCAGCCCTACGTGTTCCCAAACGCATGTTAAACTCACACATGTATTACAATGCTGAAAACACCGGATCATTAGCTACTCACACTAACCCATATCATGATTTTGATTTTAGTTTAGCTGACAGATGTTTTGCCAAAGCAATGGCACAAGATATCTTTTAATGTAAATATGAGAAACGTAAAAATATTTTCGGTTCATTATAAAACTGTTCCAGGAAGCCAAAGTCTAGGTAACACTGCTTGGTTAAGTAGAATGAGTAGAAACCTAACCACATTCGATACTGCCACACAGCGATTCTGGTGGAATTAAATTATAACCTGTAACGATTTGCCAGCTGGTGTTTCGATAATTTGATTTGTCAAATAACAGTATCAGGTAAACTAGTCCTAAAATGCGAGCTTGCTGTTCAGCAGATCAGATTTCTCTGTCATTCATGGGAACTTAACCTTCAATCCACAGTCACTGCGGGAATAGGTCAACAAAGGTGTGCTCTGCCTGTCCATCACACTCCAAAATATATCCCCATCTCCTCAAGCCTCCTCTGTCACATCGCACACATGCTTGAACCTGTCACTTGGTGTAAATACTGTAGTTGGTGTGCTGTGCCTGCAGCGTGTACGCTCAGATCAGGTTTCATTCTGATCGGATATCACCATGTGCTCTGCCTGGCCTGGAAAGTAAATCTTCGAGTGTGTTAGCAAAGCCACTCAAGATGTGAATCTATCGAGTTAATGAGAGCTATTCAGGGAAACGAAAATAAAATCATTTCCAGGCACCTGTGACAATCATTTCAAATCTAACATGAATACATTTAAATCAACTATTTTGACTAAAAGTGGCTGATTTAAATTATTGTAATTGATCACAAATAACAACAACAACAACAAAAACAATAATAACAGCCAAATTTTTGACTCATCAGTGTAGGAGTAATCTCTTACATAAATGTAAACAAGCTGTAGTTTACACAAATTTATTTTGACTCCACTGAGGCTATTTCATTTTGGTTTGTTAGCCACTCTTGGGCAATCACGCCACACACTCAACAAACAAACTGGCAAGAAGTAAATTCATCATGTTTAAAGCTGATTTCCTGCATGCTCACGCCACTGAAATCACATTTCTCCAGCGCCACATGTGAGAGTGAAAGCTGTGAGCTGAGAGAGGTGTGGCGGTATGGGCAGACTCTTCATGTGGGTAAATCCATGAATTATACATAAGGTCTCAAACTGATGGCTGTGCAGATCCGAGCAGACAATGTAAACAAGAAACAACTTCTTCATTTGAGCGCTCTATGCGAGCGAGGAAGAAAAGGGGCTGTGGAACAGTGAGCCATGGGATACTCCATCAGCTATTTTTTCACCTGTGATGTCAAAGCCTGAGCTGCATTGGGCAAATCCAGCCCTCTACGCAATGCAAACAGACAGAGGGCCTGAAGCAGACTGTGGCTGAGCAGTCAGCACAATGAATTTAGGGTGACCTTGTTTCCTGACCTCAACATTGTTTTTGTTTCGTTTTTCATAATCTATTCTAGGTCAGACAGGGCATTAGAGTTCAGCTAATTAAGAGTTTCCACTGCCATTTTTGTGCCTAACAGGGTTTTGCTTTTGTTGAATGGTAGTGTTAGTTTTGAACAGATATTGATGCATTTATAGATCCAATTTATCCACCCATCTATATCTCTCGATATCTAACCATACACATATCCTTCTATATCTATCCATCAATCTATACATATCTTTCAAGCTACGTATCATCTACCCTTATCTATCCAAACATATTTATCCATATTTATCCATATCTATCTATCTATCTATCAGCTATCATCCATCTTTATCTGTCTATATCTACCTATACATACCCATCTATTATCCATCCACTTGTCCATCCATCTCTTTTCAGCTGTGTATCCATCCATCCATATTTATTTATCTCTATCCATCCATCTATATCTATCCATATATTCATCCATTTCCATCTATATTAATCCATATCTATCCTTCCATCCATCTATCCACTAGGGATGTGCGGGTCTAGTCGACTAAACGGTACAGCTCCTACTAGTCGACACTGAAAATAATAGTCGATTACATGAGAGAAAAAAAACAAACATGATTTTATCATTCAAATTACCATCATTTTAACGTTACATTTAAAACATTTTAAATAAGTTAAAATAAAACATTTGAAAAAGAATACATATCAAAATATTTAAATGTATACATTTTTTTTAAGAGCGTACCTGGGCGGAAACTACATTTTTACCTCAGACCTGGCATGCGTTTGCTTCATGTCAGTTGCGGCGAGCTCAAAATGACCACGCGAAAGACTAGCAAGGTGTGGGATTATTTTTTTTAATTAGAAGGAAATGGACAAGTTTTGCTTAAACTGTGTAATGTCAGATTGGCTTACAATAACTCTAAGTTACTGGAGCGATGCGAAATCATATTCAATACAGGCACGTATGCGTTAGCTTGGA
>JAFVLL020005856.1:0-11331 GCA_021397915.2 Tor tambroides | reverse complement strand
ACCTGTGGGGCATCCTCAAGCAGAAGGTGGAGAAGCACCATGTGTCTAACATCCAGCAGCTCCGTGATGTCATTGTGGAGGAGTGGAAGAGGATGGCAGCAACAATCTGTGCAGCTCTGGTGAACTCCATGCCCAGGAGGATTAAGGCAGTGCAGATATCAGCGGTGCCCCTACAAAATATTGACATTTTGGACACAGTTTTGACATGTTCGCTTAGGGTGTACTCATTTTTGTTGCCAGTTATTTGGACAATAATGGCTATATGTTGAGTTATTTTTAGAGGACAGTAAATTTGTACTTCTATACAAGCTGCACATTGACTACTCTAAAATATATCCAAGTTTCATTTGTGCAGTATTGTCCCTTGAGAGGATATACTAAAATTGTTGCTGAAATGTGAGGGGTGTACTTACTTTTGTGAGATACTGTATATCGAACCTATGTGACCTTTATCATTCATCTATATTTAAATAGGTGGTGTATTTGTATACCTGCATAGAAAATAGCAGGGTGTTTCCAAGATGGCCGCCAAGTGAACTGACTTGATCTAAATGGATACACCTCAGTTGCTATGCATCGACCAACATTGACATCTATTGCTTAGCGAACCACATAGGGAACAGCTGATATCCCAATATGGGGAAAAAACAATTTAAGATTCTATCCAAGCAGTACACGACCCACTAGAATCCTTTAGGGCTCTTGATGTCTGAGAAACACTTTCTGTGGTTAGCTTATTAGCTTCTGTGCTGCTTATTTACTTTAGAAAGCCATAGGCTACCGAAGAAGCAATATTTGGAATTATGGTTATGTTTAATGATGTTTTCCTGGTATTGAGGATGTGAAATGAATGTCCTGACTGAATGGAAGCGATACCTTACGGCTCAAACCCTAAAACATTTTTCTCTTTAATGGCTCATTCAGGGTATGCCAAGGTTTTGATTGACAGCTAAATTTTCCGGTGTAGCCAGAGGAGAGGCAAGGGCTCAACTGGATTGTTTTCCGTGGCTTAGGTTCCAATTCCCAGCTCTCCGTTTGGCAGAAGGGATCCACTTCGCCGTCAGTAAACTGTGACCATGTCTCAGGGCTCTGATCTTTTAATGCCTAGTCCCAAGAACTTTCCGTTTGGAGTCACTGATCCAATACCAAAAGGGTTTTTTCACCGTGTTTATATAAATTTCAGCCCACAAAGCAATCATTTGAGTTGCAGGTCTTGTCAGAGGCGGCATCATCGGTCTTTTACTCTCGGCTGTGTGGTAGTGCACTTGGATCTCTCTTGCCTAGAGTTGTGACTCATGAGTTATATTAACAGAAAGTGAACATTGCAGCTCTTCTCAATATGGTTTATTTCCTCAATCAGCTTTGGGAATGAGCAGTGCATTTGCCAGTTAATGGGAGGAATGAAGGAGTTTGCTGGTTAGAGTGAAGCTGTGGGCGCTTATCACGGCTTGCAGCATAGACGTTCGTAGAAAAGATGATATTTCGGCTATATATTTAGTTTATATTTGTTATAAACGAGATTTATTTAGTTAATTGTGCTGCCTGAGATATCTTTTTACAGTCTCTCTCTCTCTCTCTCTCTCTCTCTCTCTCTCTCTCTCTCTCTCTTTCCCTTCAGTTGAAATGAAGCATTAAGCCCTTTAATGGGTTGCAGAGTGACACAAACATTACCCATAAGGCCACTCCTGCCGTAAAAATCCGCCACTTTGTAAAAACATGTAAATCTCTCTCAAGTTTTTGCAGCTTAAAAGCTTGTTAGAATGAAGAAAAATATATGCAAATTATGTGCCAAAAAAGAAAAAAAACCTTGAAGGGAAATTATTTTATATCACAGCCACATCTTTGTCTGACAGTATGTTTATACAAACGTGTTAGTTCAGTGGCTCGTTCAGTGTGCCCTTTGAATAATTAAATGGGTGGAATTAATTTCATGGATTAATACAGCAGAAGTGAATCTAGCTCATATTTATGGTTGCAAATATCTCAGAAAAGTGGTTGCATTTTAGATCACTGCATATGGTACATCTGAACTGAATTTTGTAGAAAGTTTCATGCAGAAGTTTATGTCCTAAAGACATGTCCATGAAGATATGTCCTATTTCTATTCTATCTACTTGTTTACTTTTATTTATTATTTAAAAAAAAAAAAAAAACTTGCTACTTGTACTGCGCTAGACTAACCGGGACTTGTCACAGCACTTACAAATTATTGCTCTTTTGTTGGTTTGATTGCTTCTATTGTCCTCATTTGTAAGTCGCTTTGGATAAAAGAGTCTGCGAAATGACTAAACGTAATATTTTTTTGCATATAACTGCTGAAAGTGTCACAGAAACATTCAGATAATCATTTAACACTGATTTTCTTCCAAAAAAGAAAATGAATAAGAAGGTTTTAAGACTGTGTTATGAAACACGTGTGCTGACGAACACGGTGTAGGAAGAGGAAATTAAGCTAATCTCCCAATGTTTATTTTGGCCCAGAAAGAAAATTGTGTGGTGCAGCAAACAGGATTTGTCCTTCGTTTCCCATCATATCTCAGCAAAAGTGTGTTTGTTAAGGAGCCGTAGGCTTATGTGGAGAGCACCTTTACGATGCAACACCACCTACCCGTCCTGTTAAATCCTCTTTCTTTGAGTCAGCTAGGCAGGGGTCCAGTCGCCCTGACCACATATGCCAGTTCCCCCTAACCTTTCCTCACTCACAGTTGTGCACCACGCACACAACTCTCTTCACAGCAAGAGACTGAAGTGCACTCTATCACTTTGCCAAGTGCACTTTATCAGTGTGTCGGCCCGGAAATCAAAGGCAGGTCATTTGTCCTCAGGCTGCGCATGTTTACTTTGAGTTGTTTCTCTCACACCCACCTACACAAAAAATTTACTGAAATTCAAGCAACTGATGTACTCACGGTTCAGTCAGAGAGGCGATTAGGCCTTGCTTCAGTGGCGGTGTTTGAAGAGGGGAGGAAATGATAATTTGTGCACATCCTGAAGGGATAGAGTAGTAGAGATACAACAGCAGATAAAAACAGATAAATTATTCAATGAATTTCACATGAACCATATGCTGTTTTTCATTGTAATGCTCAAGAACTTTTTAAAAAAAAAATTCATTTATAATTTGCCTTTCAAAACTACATTTATACTACTTACTTAATAATTACTTTTAGTAATTTTACTTTAGTATTTTAATTTAGTAATTTTAATAATCATATGAACTTCCTAACACATTTCAGTTCTCCTCCTTATAAAATTCTATGGGCCAGATTTACTAACATCTTGCGCCAGCGCAAACCATCTGTTGGCGTTAAAAAAAAGT
The DNA here is from genome assembly GCA_021397915.2 of Tor tambroides. Classification (NCBI taxonomy): domain Eukaryota; kingdom Metazoa; phylum Chordata; class Actinopteri; order Cypriniformes; family Cyprinidae; genus Tor; species Tor tambroides. The sequence goes on along the minus strand of JAFVLL020005856.1, from coordinate 8,012 downwards.
ACTGTCAGGATTTACTAAAGAAGTACAGTGAAGAATTATCGCTGAAAAGGCGTGGACACAGTTATTTTTGCACCTGACCTTATTGAATATGTATTTGTAGGAGTTTCCCTTTTAGATGCAAATTTATGGGAAGAGAGTATTAAAATGAATCACGCAACGCAACTGGTATTTGCGCCATTATTTTACACCAGCAGGCGCTAATTTGCACTGCTCTTGGTAGATTGCGCTGGTCATTATGGAAATGATCTGGCTGCGTCTGTGTTCTTTAATGTGTGCATTGTCAGTAAATCACACACAGAATTTTCCCCTCCCATTGGAGCTTTTATGGAATTGCGCTCTAATGCTAATTTGCCCTGTTTAGTAAATCTGGCCCTATGTTATTTATGCTATATCATTTGAAAGTTTGGGGTTGGTGAGAATTTTTTTTCCTTTTGTTATATTTTTTATTTATTTAGTTAGTTACTTGAACACCTTTATCTTCACCAAGGCATTGATTTGCTTATAAATGCAGTAGAACAGTAATATTGTGAAATATTATTGCAATTAAAATTTTTTCTATTACATTTTTTTTTCTAATATATTTTAAAATGTCATTTATTCCTGTGATTGCAAAGCTAAATTTTTAGCACCAGTTACTTCAGTCTTCAGTGTCACATGATCCTTCAGAAATCATTCTAATATGCTAATTTGGTGCTCAAGAAACATTTCTCATTATCAATGTTGAATATTTGATTAGGATTCTTTCAATAGAAAGTTCAAAAGAGCAGCACTTATTTGAAAAAGATTTTTTTTTGTAAAAGTGTAAAAGTCTTCACTTACTCTTTTGATCAATTTAAACATATTAAACGAGTCTGAAGGGAAAATATGAGGTTAATTTAAAATTACTCCTATTATTATATACATTAGGGTCTCTGGGACCCCAAACAAAAATAGTACATCATTCTCAAAATGAGTGTTCAAAGTGCAGCTTCCTCTGGTGTTATGAGACTGCTGGATTATTGCTGCCTCTTTCAGCTCTGCACAACCTCAGTATTGAAATCCCTCATATTTGACAGAGTCAGGGTTGTTTTATAAAAGTGAGTGCTTGATACCACAGCAAAATTTCTATATTCATTATGCCCTGCTCTGTATTTTACATTATGTCCTTATAAATATTGGGAGTAGTCTTGAAAATGGTAGGACATTCAGGACACCTTACTGAGAACGTCAGTCCAACTCCAGCATTATGCCAGTGAGTTTTGCGCTACTCACATGTACTTCAGATAATGTATAAATCATTTTCATATTGTGAAATGTTTCTTTTTAGCGTTTGGGTAAACATGCATCCTTTTCATGCAGAGAGAGCATCTGACATCTGACTGCAACAGTACGACTAGACTAATAGTCTCTCTGATGCTGTTATGAAAGATTGCTAAACTTGGCAGGCAGCTCGTTAATAGTCTCTGAAGTCATGATATTTTCTGCCTCACCATCTGTGGTGTTTTCTTCTCTCTCTCTCTTTCTCTCTGTCTCTTTTTTCCTTAAATCTCTCCTTCCTGTCAATAATGTCACTTAGCGTCCTGGAGGTGATTTGTCCTGGGGACATTCAGTGGTTTAATACTGACTAAGCAAGAAAAAGTCTCAGAATACCAGACCAGGACGTGACAAGATTTCACTCCTTGTTCATTTTGCCGTCGAAAGCGTCGCAGTTTCCATCTCTCATGCCGTGCTTTAGGTTGTAACACACAGTGAAATTTATGATATCCATTAAAAACGCTCTATAACTCGGGTCGTTTAGTCTACCTCTCCTGGTTTGCGCCAATCAACAGTCAGACACCAAAAGGTCTTTAGGAATTAACACATGCCAAGCTCTAAATGCATTAAAAATATTGCTTTCTTGCTTAAAACGGTTTCTTGCTAGTGATCAATAATTTTATTAGGAAATGCAACATTGCATGGTCTAAGTCAAACTATTAAAATGATAATTTGCTTCTTTCTGTATTAGTATATGTGGAAATTAACATTTAACATCATTAAAAATACAGTAAAATATTCAATGATATTCAGTGCTAATTCATAATATTTGCCGTTAACGAATGTAATTGAATTCAACCTTATTGTTAAGTGTTACCTGTGATTTAAACAAAAGGCATAGATGTTTTTTTTTTTACTTTGCTCTTTTTCTCAAAATTCAGTCATGTTGTGTAGTGTTGGTGATATGCTCAATTTTCATATCGTCCTATCGGCAGCCTGTCAGATCGTGCTAATTTATTTATGCCAGAAAGTGAACCAACTCCAGCGTAAGGCTAAAAGCAGCCTAATGTTTTTAATATGAGTAAATTTGTATTTAACAAGATAACAATTGAATAGAAACATTGTAAGTTACTAAACATAAGGCTTACATTTCCTGAGTTATTCAAAAAGCAGCTACAGAAAACAAGCAAAAAACATTGACATTATCAAAGAACATCATAACTGACTTCAGTGTAGCGTGAGTATATGTACTTTAAAAACACTCCCATGAAGCTGTCTACATTTTATGATGAATAAATCTCTTGTACTTACACCCCATATACATCGCATTTTGTTTATTCGCGAGAGAGCTGAATTCAGTCAGCGAGTGTGTGCGGAACAACAAAACTCTGCTGTTTCGGGAATGACTAATCCGAGCGCCTCTGATTGCCCATTGCATTCATAAGCTCAACATAATCACGTGTGATTGGTTATAACACACAACACTGTAAAAACACGGAAAAAGAAATATAATGGAACAAATGAGGCGTAATATTAATTAGATAGTATTACTAGACTGATGATGATGATAATAATAATAATAATAATAATTGTCTTGCTATCGTCAAAGGCATCAGCCACAGGTGATATTTCTGACTATCCGTCAATACATGATACTATCGTCTGTCGGCATAACCCTAATGTTGTGATACATTTAGCGACAAAAACAAATATATATGTGTTAGTGTCGTTGCACTATGGGTGTCCCGAGTTTGAATCCCAACTCGAGGACCTTTCTGATTTGCCCCCTCTCTCTCTCTCTCTCTCTCTCTCTCTCTCTCTCTCTCTCTCTCTCTCGCTTCCTGTCAGTTCTGATCTGTCCTGTCATAAAAAGCCAATAATGCCAAAAAAATGTTTTACAAAAACAAATATATGAGGAATATAATTATAATGTATCATTTGTTTGTTTGTTTTACAGAGAGACAGTACATGATTCATAAATTTAAAAACGTGTGAACAGGATCCTTAGTCGAAATGCCAACAAATCAGTTTGGCAATAATATGGAAACACAAAAAATAATCCCATTGCCATGTGGACAAAAATCCATATTGTTTCAAGAAACTATGCAAAAATACAATTTGATGGCCTACTATTGGCAAAAACGTAATTTTAGACCCTATGTGTGTTTTTGTGTTTTGTGCACTGCGCTTCATTTGGATCTCTCAGTAGGGGGGTTGTCAGGCTCGGAGGTTGGCCGCTCTCTGAGTGAAAACACGCAACCGATGGCCTGATGAGCACACAGGGGTGTAATGAGACTTCCAGACACGCTATTTTCTGCTTTATTACCATCCTTCCCCACTCGTGATTCATAACCTTTTGTTTGCGACTGCCACAAAACGGCAGACAAGCCCTGCTTGCAGCATTTTGCTTTAGCCATTCTGTTGTTTAAACACCCCCTGGATGCAGCCCATATGTCATGATATCCACCTCTCCACAACATGCCTTTCTGCTGCTTTTTCCTCTCCCTTCCTCATTCGCCCTGTCTTTTTGCATCCTCCCCCCTTATTCCTCACTTCTCTTGTCTCCACAAGCCTCGGTAGAGAGAGAGAGCGAGAGAGAGAGAGAGCACATGTGGGGGTGGGGAGGAATCACAGCTGAATTAGTTGAGTCTCTCTGATTGGCTGAGAGGCTGGGTATTGTGGGTAAGGGCGGTGGGAGAGAGCGCGGGGCGGGCGGCATTTGTTTATTACATATTTCCCCCCCTTTCCCTTATCTCGTGTTATCACGGCAACGGCTCCTCCTATACAAACATAAAATAGACAGTGGAGGGGAAGTATCAGACTCACTGACTGTATACAAGGGGAGGGGTGTGTGTGTTTGTATATATATGTGTGTGTGCTGTCTGTCTGCCTGAGAAAGAGAGCCATTTAATTTGTGGAGTGAACAGGGATATGCGTCAGTTTGTCCGTCGTATCTAAGACACTGCCGATGCCGCGTCCACATCTGCTCGGCGTCACGGTTTCATCAGGCGAGAGGGGTTGGTGCTCGGCGACGCCACCACCAGAAGAGAGAGACAGGCAGAGAACGAGAGAAAAGCGAGGCAGCGCTGGTGCACTGATGCCTGCGCGCGCGTGTGTTTGAGTGTGTCTGTGTGGGGTTGCCGGCGGTCCGTTGCTCCTTTACTCTGGCTTCTTGCTGCTGCTGTACGTCCTTCATCCTGTCTGCCTCTGACACCATGATTTTTTGTAATCACTTAGGTGAATACAAGAAGGACGAACTCCTGGAAGCTGCGAGGTGAGTACCTTTCCTTGTCTCAATTCCCACTCTCCCATGATTCCGTTCTCTTGTACTGTTTCCATAGTCACTGTTTTTCGTTTGTCTGTGCACATGGATGTGAGTTAAGGCTTGTGATGGGGAAGGTGCCATCAGGGCCGGGGATTTCTGACTCAGTAGATGCGTTTTTGTACGTGCACGTGATGGCCTGGAGGAGCCCGAGAGTTTCTATTTAGCAGGCGAATTCTTTATTCCTTGTGGTGAATTCGGTTTTAATTGGTTTCCGAGTGCTGCAGGTGAAACCAGAGGAAGAGGATGTGAAGGAGCTACCTGTTGTCCAAGGAAACTCCTTTTCACCAAACACCTGGGCCATGGTGAAACAAAACTGCCTCTGGAAACATCTGACAATCCTGCGATCCCAGCAGTCACTGCCTTCATCACAGAGAAAAGATGTTCCTTTTCATGCATCTCCATTGGCTTTGCCCCCCTTTTTATACCCCTGCCTTCAGGCACAGCCGGCAGCATGGATACAAATCAGGACTCTTGTTGTTTTAATGATCAAGCGAGAAGGGAACTACAAAGGCCTTGTAATTCTCTCCACCGATCATTAGGAACACATACGATCACAGGGGGCTTCACTGTTGTGGAATTAAGTTGATCTCGGCCCCCCCTCTCCCATGTAACCCTATGAATTGAGAATTGTTTGTAGAGACTTGCGGAATGGAAGCCGATAGACAGACAAACCGTTCGCGAGAAAGTCGGGTTTGACTTACGGCCTGCGCTCCTCTAAGTGGTAATCTCTCGAAGACCAGGATGCATCTGCAAACGCATCAAGAAGATTGATGACACCCTCCTATTTCTCAGCCTCTCTTCCCAGTTGTAATCTCCCAGCCAGTCCTATTTTCCCATGTTGGCAACAGAGTGTGCATTTAAATGAAGGATCTTGCATTGTTCACTGAAGCCAGTTATCTGTAGTTACTGGCAAGAGGAGACCAGAGGAACTACACAAACCTTTCTTTTTTTGCGAGGCTTGACCTGAGGAAAGTTGACAAGTCGATGTATTTGCACGCTTGGAAGAACCTAACAGTCTCTGAAGATGGAAACTTGATGTCGACACGTTCCACCACATTGTTCTGCAGCTAGTATGTCTCTTTGCCATTGTTCACCTTTTGATTAGAGTGGCCCATCTTTGGCCCCAAATGACACAAGGATTTGGCCGTTGGTCTGGTATACCTAACACTGTCATACTTGGTCACGCTCTGGCTGCTGGCGAGACGTAAAGGAGTCGCTGGCAGGTGCTGATGAGTCAAACCTCTGCAGGGCGCAGACTGGAGCTCCAGGCCATGGCTCACTCCAATTACAGAGAAAACTTTTTATAGAGGGTATCCGCAAGTGCTGCTCCTAGGCATGTGATAAATTTATATTGAAGGTACACTGTTGGTTACTACTTTATGTTCCGTGAAGTAAACCACTGATAGATGCTGCTACTCCTCTTTTGGTTATGACTTTTATTCCCCCATCTCTCCTTTTACCCTTCACTCCTCATCTTCTGTGTGAAATTCACTGTGTTAGCTTGTTCTTTTTTACTGTTCCCCACTGTTTTTTAAAAAACTGCTGCTTTGCTTCAGGAGCGGAAATGAAGAGAAGCTCATGGCCCTGCTCACGCCGTTAAACGTCAACTGCCATGCCAGTGACGGCCGTAAGGTAAGAACATTCACTGCGCCATAAACGTTTGACCACTGCTGGTGACAACTCCATAGAGCTGTTAATATTCTCCCTCTGACAAACTTCTAAAATGGAGTCGAGGTAGATACCATATTTAATAATCATCTCTCGACAGAGTTAATGACCCTAGTCCCAGTCAACTTCTGTTCAGGGTTATTATAGTCTTCAATTCTTAATATAGTTATATTTCGATATTTATTTTCAATTTGTTTGTTTTTTTTTTTGTTTTTTTTTAGTTCACTCATTGTTAGTTTGTTTTCTTTCCCAATGTTTTCTAGCATTTTTATGTTTAATGTAAAGAGTTTATGGTGTAGCACGTATCAAAAACGAATACCTAAAATTTACTGTTCTGTGCAGGGTTGGGTTTAAAGCTGAAGCTAAAGAGCATCGCTCTGAATTGTTATTTAATTAGTTCATATTTAATCAAGTACATCACTTAAGTAATTTACGTGGAGCTGCCATTTAATTAGACTAGTTTGTGTTGTCGTTCTTGTGCATGAAATTCAGGGCTCAACATTTCACTTAGAGAGTTTTAGGTTCAGAGAAATATTGCTTGCATTTGGTTTAAGGATTAAAGCAAACCCTCAGGGTTTTATGAATAAATACTACAGTTTACTTGCAGCAAGAGTGCTAGCCTACTCTTCACACTTTGTGTTTAATGTGATTTGAGGTTTTTTATTGTTGTTAATGCATGTGGACTTAGTAAGTGTGTTTTCAGATCAGATATATCTATTTTAAACAAGACTTGTATGAATTTCGTCAGCAGCACGTTAGACTGTGTACAACGACTTCTTCATCAATATTTGTCACTGAGGACAAGATAGGAGCAGTGAAATGGTTGCAGAAGTGTCCTAATCTCTCCCTGAGATCAAGGGCTTGATTTAGAGGAATTACTCTCAGCCAGTTCTGCATGTAGTCCTCATGCATATTTATCGAATATTGACTGATTTCCCAAGCGTGCTACCCAAAATGTTTTTTTTTTTTTCTCTGCTTTGGTAAACATTTTGAGCAGAGTCTGTCTGCAGACATGCACTCTCAGCTCATATGCACTGTCTGTGACATTGCTGAAAAGTGTTCAACAAAGATTGGTGCTTTATTGCATAATTATTCCCTTAATTCAGCTGAATGTAGCAGCAATAATTTTAGATTGTCAATGCAGTGTATATAAGCACTCTAAAGGATGCTGTGATGATTTGCCAGTTGTTTTTTCTCATTGCTGGTCGGGATTAACGAATCACTGTCACTTGTGATTACAAGCTAAGACATTTTATTAAATCATTTTAAAGAAATTGCAGGACGGATTTCATTTTGTATGTCAGGTACCAATCCTCAAATTTCATAGATATTTTTAATACTTTGTAGCGTGTAAATGTCTGCAGATTTGAATGCAACTTAACATCGGATTGGGCTTTTTTAAAATGTATTTTGCATCAGTGTAATGCTTAAAAAAATAATACAATATGTCCGTAAACACAATCATAAAATGACTAACTGCAGATACATACTTGGTTCTATTAGTATATGTTGTATTTACTGACACTTTCATCAGTGTGTCTATTTGTGTGTATGAACAAATCTGATTTGAGATATTATTTGTTTCCAGTTTTCTTGAATGCAATTGATGTCCAGAACATTTTAATGCAGTGCAGCGCTGCAAGTTTAAAAACGTCTCTGCGCTGCTTACTTCTGTTTATTGCAACATTTATAACTAGGGTTGGGTACCGTTCACTTTTGAACCGGTATCGGTACCGGTACCTGGAATTCGGTACCGGTACCCAACGGTACCTTTTTTCGGTACTTT
>JAFVLL020005855.1:0-16465 GCA_021397915.2 Tor tambroides | reverse complement strand
GCCCCCCCCCCCCCCCCCTTCTCGATCAGTGTATCTGGGGGTATTTAAAACATTATAGTTCGCAGGCAACAGTTCAGTAAGAAGACAGGTATCCACAGGCTCAAGCCAAGTCTCAGTTAGGAACAGGAAATCCAAATCCTTAGATACCACAAAATTGTGAAGTATGAATATTTTATTTCCCACTGACCTCACATTCAAAAGTGTAGCTTTAACTCTGATGGAGTCCAAGGACTGTGATTGAGCTAATGTTAAATAATTTAGTTCCTTTAAATAATGATGAACCGTCAGTGCACACCATCTATGAGTTTTCAACACCAAAAAAGGCTGAAGTATCTGCTACGCTTTCCTCATCTTTTGTGGTGCTTCTTTTTAGAATAGGAGCCGAAATACAGACAACATATCTCCAGTGGTATGGACAACAGGTGCTTGGAAAAATTGAGAGTTTGGCCACCAGTGATAAAATGGCTTTCCACAAAGTTAACTGAAGCTTTGATTTCCAACAGTGTCAAGCGATCATATCTCAGCACGGATGAGACAACAAGAGGAGACATTAACATAAATATTAAGAATTTCTAAAAATGCCAGCAACATGCTGGCGCCATCTTGACCTGAACCCGAGAAACAATAGTCAGCATCCTCTATCCTTTGTTTGGACAAATCTGAGAAGAGGAAAATGTACCATCTGACTGGAAAGAGGGTATCTCATAAAGATCCCCAAGAAAGGTGACTTGAACAACTGTGCAAATTATAGGGGAGTAACATTACTATCCATCCCGGGAAAAGTATTCAACAGAATCTTCTTGAACAGACTGAAGGAACAAGTTGACTCCCAGCAAGCTCATTTCCACAAGGACAGATGTTGCACAGACCAATTTGCAACACTGCGCATCATCATTGAACAGTCCATGTAATGGGACTCCCCTTTCTATATAACTTCATTGACTATGAGAAGGCATTTGACAGCATGAACAGAGAATACCTTTGGAAACTTCTCCGCCACTATGGCGTGCCAGATAAACTCATAAGGATCATTAGGAGCTCTAGGAGGGAATGACCTGCAAAAACCCACCAATGCCGTTGAAGTGAGAACAGGAGTGTGATAAGGTGGCCTGCTGTCTCCATTCCTGTTCCTGCTGGTCATAGATTGGGTCATAAACACAGCCACAGAGGGATGAAGAAATGGAATTCAGTGGACACCTTGGAGACAGCTTGATAACCTAGACTTTGCAGACTTTCTGGCATTACTCTCTCATATATAACAGCAGATGCAAGAGAAGACTTAGAGGGTAGCTTCTTGGCTCAGCTCAGCTTGGACTAAATATTCACAGAGGAAAAATCAAAGTACACAACAAAGGCAAACACAACAAACACGATTCCAGTCATTATTGCAGATAAACCTTTGGAAGAAGTGGAGAACTTCACCTACTTGGGCAGTGTCATTGACAAGCAGGGTGGTACGGATGCCGACATTAAAGCCACAATAGGCAAAGCCAGAGCTGCTTTCACCCAACTTAAGAGAATCTGGTACTCCAAGGACCTGATACTGGAAACCAAAATGAAACTTTTCAACACCAATGTCAAGTCAGTTCTTCTGTATGGAGCTGAGACTTGGAGGATGAAGGCAAACACTATCAGCAAAGTCCAGACCTTCATCAACGCTTGTCTAAGGAAAATCCTCCAAACCTGCTAGCCAAACACCATCAGTAACGGTACTGTGGCACAAAACATCACAGATCACAGTCCAGAAAGAAATCACAAAGAGGCGCTGGATAGATCACACACTCCGGAAACCAACATCAAACATCACTAGGCAAGCCCTGACTTGGAATCCTCAAGGAAAAAGGAAAAGGCGGTGGCCAAGAAATACCTGGCCCCGTGACCTTGAGGTGGATTGCAAAACGATGGGTAACACCCAAGCCCAAGATAAAGATACTTGGTGAGCCCTGGTTGATGGCCTATATCCCAAAAAGGGCGACTGAAAAGGCGACTGACTGATCTGATACATTGTCTGATTTTGATCAAACTTTTTTTTGAGCAGTTTGTTTGTTGTATGAGACCGATCACGAAGATGTGACTATTATGAGTCAAAGTTATAGCACCAGCAACTGCCAGCAAGAAGTGTCTCACTTTTAAAAATGCTTTGAAATCACGCTGTTATTTTTACCTGATTTACTTCAGACTTTAAAATATTATTCTCAGATATTTTTAAGGCACTTAACATGCTTAGAATTTCATGAAACTGGACACAAACATCAGATTTATAGACAGTTAAACTAGCAAAAGCTCAGAAACGGGCATGGAGGGGGCGCTGTATAGCACACACTCCTGATGTTCTACTGTAACCCTTTCATTGCTGTGACTCAACAACCAGACTGACAGAGTGTTAATTGCATATTGTCCACCGTGTACCATTTTTTTTACTTAGGTGGCCGTTGCACCAGGGCTTGGGCTTGGGCTTGGGCTTGTTGTTGTTGTGTAGTCATACTGAATGGGTTCCAAAAAAACAATAGTGTAAATGTAGCTTTAAACAACTGAAGTAGCTTAAACTCTGCATGTTCACATCTGTCACTTTTTAAATGGTTTATCTGTTGTTTTATCATTTAAATCTAAAATATGTTTCTCGTTTTCTCTGTCGTTCTTTGTCCGGATGTACTGAATCATATAGTATGTGCCATCTCAGATGTTAAATCCATCATTGGATTATGTTATTCCAGCACCACTAATGTGGTCGACCAGTTCTCTTTGAATCAGTGCCGCACTGAAGATTTTACTCTCAAAGAGACCTTTGAGAGCCCCTGTCTCACCATGGAAAGAATATGTAACAAATCTGAAGTAGTTTTTACATGAACTCTGCAAAGCTATAGATGTCTGTGTTTGCGTTTTTTTTTATTCAAAGGTGAGGAAATCCAGTCTTATCAAAGATTGTTTGATCAGAGTTCCACTGTCCATGGCGACTATTTTTGTGATAAAGAAATGGCAGTATAAACACTTACGATATGAGTTCATGACATTCACACTGAGAATTCACACACATATTAATGAGATTAATAATTGTTGAAATATTTATATATTTAAGGTTAAAACTGAAATCAAAACTGGCATTGTTTTCTGATGTAAAACAATGTTTGCATGTTATTCAAATAAAAAAAAGTTTCTTTGTAATGCCCAAAATGTTTTAATACCAAATGGCTCAAAAATATATAAAAAATGTAAATATTAATGTTAACCAAAGTCTATTGTCTGTTATAGGTCAAGCTGATGACAAAGAATTAAAGGTAAAATGATGATAGAACTTACTTTTTTGTGTAAACTGTGCCTTTAATGTTATAGTTAGGAGTTAACACTATTGTAATAGAGGTTAGTGCAATAACAGCAAATAAAATGTTTTTTTTAAAAAAAAAAAAAAAGAAGCGGGATACATTATAATGGCCTCTTGTCAAAATGGGTTTCAAATTTGGTTTAATGTTGACTTGAAAGGTAAGTGTATAAAACCACTCTCCCTATATCTCATGATTAAAATTAAAATACATCACAGTGAAAGAATTTTAGAAACAAAATGGTCTAGCCTTCAGTGTTAGTTGTTAGAGATGGGAATCACAAGAAGCACCACAAAATGAAATTATTACAATTCTTAAGTCACAGTACAAGAGTATTGCGATTTTAAACATTTTGCAATATGCTTGCAACAACTTATATTGTGATATAGTGCAAAATTTTCCATTAGCATATCCTTCAAAGTGTACAAATTGGGAAGCTAGATGGTGCTATAGGGTTATCTAACAGAAATGTAACTTGGGCATCACTAGATATTGATGCCAAAAAAATGTCTAGATAGGCATGTATGCTCTAATATCCCAAAATGTTCTCTACACAGGCAGTTCACTGGGATTTAATACACTGCTGTCTATACAGACATGTATTCTATGATGCCCAAAAAATCTGTGTGTAGGATACACACACACACAAAAAAACTGTATATATACCAGTGACTCTGAACTACAAGACTCCCATTGTCCATGACAAACCCTAGTTTTGTTTTTCAAAACTTAGTTTAATCTGTGGGCACTCTCTCCTTTTCCTAGTAATAATTATTACTAGCAATTAAGTATTATTATTATTATTACTGCTACTACTACTACTACTACTATTAAGAAGATAAGATCATTTAAAAGATTATTAATTTTCTTCTAACCGATAAAACATTAGCAAATAGCTCGGCATAATTAGTAAAATGTATAGATATTATACTTTCAAAATGAGTTTGCAGACTAAATGTCTTGATTTTTAATTGTCTTTTAATGTTTATTTTGTCTTTTTTTTTTAAATAATAAATCACCTTTAAGCCACCCTAGAAGCCCCCAAATGGACCCAACCCCATGGTTGAGAACCACTGCTATATACACAGATATTCTATGCTCAGAAATGCTCTCTAAATAGGCTAGTTATCACTGTAGTAATCCTGTCTCTATGAGATTGTAGGCTATTATGCCCAAACATTATAGTAATACAATACAACTTTGTCAACCAAGGTTAAAATTTCTCTTTGACCACCCCAGCTTTACAAACCATAAACACATACTATACATCACAGATGTTAAAACCACCAAATATAGTTTACCATTTGTTGTAAGCAAAACCATGAAAACATGGTTTTAGGGTTCACATCAGGTTTAAGCTGTTCACACCAGTGACAATAACTATAATGTTTTAATAATCAAAATAATTGCAAGAAGAATAGCAAAGTCCATGCTTCAACAGTAACAGCAGAAGAATGATACTGTTGGAATCACTTTCAGGAAAAAAAAAAAAAGAAAAAAAAATCCACAAAACAAAAAAAAAAAAAAAAAAAAAAAAAAAAAAAAACACGACAGTCAATCAAAATCCAACTGACTTTAAAGAGCTTGAGCATTAGCAGCAGTCAAGGGAGCTCAAGTGTGGCACGAGGAACAAAGAAATTCAACAAAAAGCCAACAATCTTTGTAGTTCACAATGGCAGGTTTATTGCATTAGGAAACCACCCAGGTAGCAAGGTGACATTGATACATGGAGTTTTCATCCAAACCATCATCTTGGTTGGTCGACATTTCAATATTTAAAGTATGTTGGATCAACATTTAAATTTTGATGAAAACCGAGAGCACACATGGTGGAGACAGGATTTATTGAACTAACATTGATTTGTTGTCAATGACCACAACATCATGAAAGTATGTCTCTGGGGAATTCTAATGGATGTTACCAGGGACGCCTCCAGGATTTCATCTGAGGGTACACACAGAGATGCTGAATGAATGAATGAATGAATGAATGAATGAATGAATGCCTCTCTAGACACACAAAAAGCGCTTTTAACCCAGAAAACAGAGGAAAAAAATGGAATGGTCAAAGAAATCCATTGCATATTCAGATAGGAAAACAGTTGAACAGTGGGGGTGAATAGCATGCATCGCATACTCAGGGATTCATCTCTCACCAGCTCCTGCTCATCTAACCCAGGTGCCAATGTACATACCTCAAGCACAGCTACCTGGACTAGAGAATATAAATACCTAGGACAACTGAAGCTTCTCAACACTCTCCAGCTTGTCAAGGCATACATGCATGATCCTAGGACATACGCTACTGCATTACAAGCACTGCAGGACAAGTATGGACAACCATGTCAATTAGCGATGTGTGAGTTAGGTTCCATCTTGAATGCCCCGACTACAACATCATGAAAGTATTTCTGAAAGTATTTATAAGTTTGGAAATGCTAAGCCTTATCCATACACTTTTTAGTAGGGATTATCAGAACATTAGAGTGCCCAAATGGATATGAGTTAAGGTGTGGATCTTATGTCGACCACCTTCTGAGCAAGACGCTACTATCATATTGTGACAGTTTTGTAGAGTATTGTTTTAGTCATGGCATTCTCCAGACTGGTACAGACCATGCTAATACTCTACCTGATCTATATGCACAGCTGCAGATGAAATCTCAGGCAAAGCGCATCTCCAGTGGAGTATCAACACTTTACCAAAGTAACGTAGCCAGGCCGGCAAAAACAATTATATAATTGAATTTTCATTTTGCACTGAATGTTGCACATATGTATGGGAAAATGTAAATTTAAATACAGAAATACACTGCCAGTTTACATATTGCATTGTCATTTTGCATATTACATTTCAAACTGAATTTAGCTACACATATGCTTCCATAGTTCTGAAGCATACTGCCTTGAAATGAGAATATTAGAACAAAATTATTATGTAGCAGAACTCTCATCTCAAGGAGCAGAACAGATTATGCACCATATGGTGAATCATAATGGTAAAGAAAGGAATGTGTTCAACTGTTCGTTTCAGTATCAGGGACAATCTTTAAATGAGTATCTCCTTCTGTGTCCTTTACTTGGTCCATCTTTGCTTGGTGTGCTGCTGCAGTTCAGACAGTATTCTGTAGCTGTAAGTGAAGATATGAAAAGCATGTTTCACCAAGTTTGCTTACTGCCAGAGGACAAGACTATCCTGCACTTCCTATGGAGAAGCACGCAAAGATCTGAGCTGCCAGAGATTTATGAGTGGCAAGTCTTACCTTTTGGCACAGAATGGAGTCCTTGTTGTGCTGTATATGCACTGCAATAGGCAGCTCATGAAAACAGTGAAACTGATGCCACTCATTTAGTCATTTTACGTAGACAGCCATCTACAAAGTCTGCAATTAGTTGAAGAAGCTAGAGCCCTAATAGATGGCCTTTGGAAATTGTTGTTTACTGGAGGATTTGACCTTTGTCAGTGGGCCAGCAACAAACCAAAAGTCATTGAATAACTTCTGTCAGAAGCAAGATCACAAAGTAGTGAGCTTTGGTTATCCCAGAAGAGTGAAGATCTCCTTGAGGGTACACAAGAGATGGGGAATGGTGTTCAAATATATGACTACCCAAAGCCTCCATCTTGATCTATTAGAGCAGGGATCTCAAACCCTGTTCCTGGAGAGCTACCATCCTGCAGACTTCAGTTCCAACATTGCTCCAACACACCAGTCTTTAATTATCATTTAGCCCTGAACACCTTGATTAGCTGGTTCAGGTGTGTTTGATTGGGGTTGGAGCTGAAATCTGAAGGACGGTAGCTCACAAGGAGCAGGGTTGGAGAAACCTGTACTAGAGAGTCTCGACACAGATGCCTTCCTGATGGTTCTCAGAAGATTTGTGGCAAGAAGAGGAAACCCTTTTGAGCTCTTCTCGGACAGCAGTACCAAGTTTTGTGGAGAGGAGCGAGAAATAACAGAGGCCTATGAAACTCTGCTACCACCACTACAGTAGCAATTAGCAGAACAAAAAAATATTGTTCAGATTTATTCCTCCTAAGGCTCCTTATTTTGGCAGCATTTGGGAAAGTGAGGTGAAGTTGGTCAGACAAGCCCTAAAGGTCATCCTGAAGGAACAAGCAGTCCTACGTCATAGTATCGCGTTTAGCCAGTCCTTCAATGAGCTAGTATTGGAATGGCCTGAGCCACAACAGGCCGATTGGTACTATTGACAATGCTGTTGTGAGCTTCCCCAAGAGTCTCATGAGAGCAACACAGAACTGAGTGTGGCCATCCCAAAGGTGCTTTAAAGCCCTCAGAATTGACCATATCTCTTTAGTTGGGCAAGTTAGGCAAGTCAATATCATATAATTTGTTGACTGCATTGGAACAATCTGGCATTTACTTAAAGCCAGTTGTCCAGGTATAACAATACCCTCATGCCGGTCTTTTGGTGTGGTTACAATGCCACCTGGACAAACTTTGAAAAATGTCTTGGTGCTAGAGCCAGGCCAAACATGAACAAAAAGAACCCTAAACTGACATATTTTACCTATTATTGTAAATCGAAGGAATTGTCTGTGCTCCGGAGCAATTGGATTATAAAAATAGGCACCATTAAAGTCTATTGTCATAAACCAGTCTTGCATCTTGATGGCTTTCAACACATCTGTTGTACATAACGTTCCAAATGGCAAAAACTTTAGACATTTTTTTTTTTTTTTACATTTCTTAAATCTAAGACCAGTTGACCCTGTCATCTTTCTTCGTGTCCAAAAAAAAAAAAAAAAAAAAAGGGAAAAATCCCTGTGATGAACTTGGGAGTTCTATGGCACCTTTGCACAATAACAACTGAACTTTGTGGGCCAGTGCCAATGAGTGATGTGTTGTAATTGAAACGACAATGGGAGTAACTTTAAAAAGTGAGACAGAGGCAGCCATAGGCATCACATATAACTTCTGTCCTGTATGTGTCATTGACCAGGATGTGATAATGACTCAGATTAAACCTTTTCTTGTACCTCCATGTTAGGCTGAGCTTCAGCCAGGTGAGACAGTAACAACCCTACTGTAGAGGACAGCTGGTTAGCTTTGCATGTTAATCAGAAGATGTAGTCTCATTCTTTTTTTTCCTTTCTTTTTTCATTTTGACATGCATGCAGAACAAACCTTCTGATCTGGATTCTAGACCTGCCAGATGTCTGTGATGCACAGTGAGCGACATTATGGAGCAGCCCGGGCATGGGTCAGACAATGCCTTTATCCACCTTATTCGTCAATGTGGAAGTAAGCTGTTTTCTGTGAATGTGCGAGACCTCCGGTTCATTAGCTGCTGTAGAGAAATAACGAGAAGAATAACAAAGTGCAGTAAACGGTAAAACTGCTTGACAGTTTTGCCTACAAACCAGTGTGTTCATAATTAAGATAATACATTAAAATAATATAGTAAGACACACCAATTTGCAATATCAAGCAGCAAAATGAACGGTTTTGTACAGCTAAAAAAAGCGGATGACACCGGATGCTGCACACATTAAGTTTACAAATGGCCGGGCCCACTCTAATGGGAAAAATAAGGTGGAAAGGATGATCCATATTGAGTCAAGTAGGACAGTGGTGATCTCCATCCATGATCTTTATTATGTTACACACCTAGAGCACCTAAGTGTATCCATATTGAATCAAATACTTACCTTAAACCAGCATGTACTGTATATTCTCTCAGGTCTAGGCAGCTAGAGCTTCTGAGTGTATATCTTCACTTAGGCATTAAAACTTGTAGGCATCCAGAAGACTCTGAAGTGTAATGCTTGTAATCTGTACCTCCCGATAGCTGTGCACCACAAAATGTGTCCAGGCTCTTAGAAGATCTGTATACTGATTGAAACGTAATAAATTATTAAACAGCTCACAATATAAACTGTATAACTCTTCAGCAGCAAGCTGCAAAAATATTGTCACATCCGATTCAATCAAGGTAGAATGAGAAATAGGTTAAGATGATGTGTTAAGGGGTTGTTATAGCTCAATACAAGTAATGAGTCACGAGGTAACAACTTTGTCATTTGATTTTTGGTTAAGCGCAAGTGTGAGGATTTTTACAATAGTGCCTCTAATAGTCTAGAGTGAAAGGAAATTGAATGTTTTACATAGAAATATTGCCTTTGCACTTGGATTATGGTGATATTGTCTTAGCAGTGGACAGTGCCTATGACAAGAAATGTGTGAGGAAATTAGTTGTCCCTGGTTTTTGTTTTAGGGCATTAAGTGTTTTTCACATTAAGCATTTTAGAATCTCCCCAACAGGAGGGGCAGTCATGGCCTAATGGATAGAGAGTTGAAGGTCGCGGGTTCGAGTTTCAGGGCTGGCAGGATTTGTCGGTGCACTTGGATTAAATGCAGAGCACAAATTCCAAGTATGGGTCACCGTACTTAGTCACATGTCACTTCACTTTCAGGAGGTGCCAACAGGCCCAGCACCAGGCCAGTAGTGACAGGGGGCATTCAAATTCTCAGGGTGGGCAAACGTAAACCATAGGAAAATCCAAACTCTGCAGTTTACAGCACATGCTATTTATAAAAGCTATATATATGCTATTTGTGACCCTGGACTACAAAACCAGTCTTAAGTAGCATGGGTGTATTTGTAACAATAGCCAAAAATACATTGTATGGGTCAAAATGATCAATTTTTCTTTTATGCCAAAAATCATTAGTATCTTAAGTAAAAATCATGTTCCATGAAGATAGTTTGTAAATTTCCTATCATACATATATCAAAACTTATTTTTTTATTAGTAATATGCATTACTAAGAACTTCATTTGGACAACAAGATTTTTTGCAGCCTCAGATTCCAGATTTTCAAATAGTTGTATCTCAGCCAAACATTGTCCTATCCTAAAAAACCATACATCAATGGAAAGCTTGTTTATTCAGCTTCCAGATGAAGTATAAGTCTCATTTTCAAAAAATTGACCCTTATGTTTAGGATTTTGGTTCTGGTTTTCTGGTCCAGGGTCACATTCAGTGTTGCCAATTTAGCTATTTTGTAGCTAGATTTAGCGACTTCCCCACCCCTTTTGAGACTTTTTTCAAAAGTTTAGGGACAAATATAGCAACTTCTTGGACAAACCTTATCTAAGTTCTCATCTTGCCCACTGATCTCTATTCATCTTTATATAGATCACTGAATTTGGCATTATGACGTCATCTAGTGACATTTAGCTACCAGTTTTAGCTACTTTCAATTGAAAGCAGTTGGCAACACTGGTCACATTTATAAATGCTATAAAATTCTCCAACATGTAATCCTGTAAACAATTCCTATACAGTGCACATTTATGAAATCCACTACAGACACACAAAAACACCACAGCATGTGCATGCAGGTTTATCTATATATGATAAACAATAAGTAAACTTACCATTGTAAGTTGGAGGCTTCAGCATTTCATTAAATTAAATCTCCACAGCACACACTCTTTCCTCTCATTTGAGCATTTCTTTGTCAAGTCTTTTTCAAAGGCGAATTTTATCAAGTGGGCCTTTTTTGAGTGCAACATGCTTCATCGTTGGTCAGAAAAAAATCCTCTTTAATTCCCTCCGTGAAGATGGCACTGGAAAGTTCGTACTTTGATGGCACTTTCAAAAGATCCAACTTTGTAACAAAAGATGCAGAACCAACTTGATCAATACAATCATCTAATCATGGGAGAGGATAGGAGTCGGGCTTAGTGACGGCATTTACCTTGCGAAAATCTGTACAAAAACGAAGAGAACCATCATGCTTCTCAACCAGTAAACATGGTGAACTCCAAGGACTAGAGGATGGTTCAGCTATGCCATGTTCTAACATATACTGTACCTCTTTGTGCAAAAGCTGGCGTTTCACAGAATTTATCCTATATGAGTGTTGTTTAATAGCTTGACCCACATCAATGTCATGCTCTAGGACATTACTACAAGTTGGAACATCAGAGAACAGGGCCAAATGTTGAGATATCAACTGAATAATGTCAGTACACTCAGAAGGATTTAAGTAAGACAAATGAGAATCCAAATCAGCCAAAATCTTAGAATTTGACAATCTACCCTGAACAACCCCAGAGACAGCAACACTTCCTTCTGTCTCAGTAGATGGAACATTCAACACAGCAAAAGCCTTAACCTCTGCACATACCATTTGATTACGGTCAATGTAAGGCTTAAGTAAATTAACATGGCACATGCAGGTTTTCCTTTTACGATCTGGAGTCTTAACTAGGTAATTATACTCACCAACCTTCCATTCAATGATGTATGGCCCACTATATCGAGCCTGCAACACAGAACCAGGTACTGGTAAAAGCACAAGCACTTGGTCTCCTGAAGAAAATACACGATGCCTAGCCTTTCGATCATACCAACACTTCATCTTCCCCTGAGCTGCTTTTAAATTCTCTTTGGCCAGTTCACAAGCCCTACCGAGTCTGAAACGAAAATTAGACACACAGTCCAGGAGGTTAGTAGGAGTCGAATGTTCAAAAGCTAACCAGTTCTCCTTTACTAACTTCAAAGGCCCCCTCACAGTATGGCCAAACACAAGCTCAGCTGGGCTAAAACCAAGGGATTCCTGAACCACCTCTCTAACTGCAAAGAGGAGCAGTGGAACGCCATCATCCCAATCTCTCTCAAACTCTTTGCAGTAGGTCTTCAGCATAGTTTTGAGAGTCTGATGGAATCTCTCAAGTGCACCCTGTGACACTGGATGATATGCAGATAAGGTGCTATGCTGAATAGACAACTGCTTCAACACCTGGGAGAAAAGACGAGACATGGAATTAGACCCTTGATCCGACTGAATGACCTTACGCAAAGGGACAGCTTCAGGGAAACTTGTTGCTGCACAAATAATTGTGAGAAGATATTGATTACCTGACTTGGTAAGTGGGAGAGTTCCAACACAATCAATCAAAACCTGTTCAAATGGCTCTCCAATGGCAGGAATGGGATGCAATGGAGCTACTGGAATAAACTGGTTAGGTTTACCTATAATCTGACAAACATGACATGATCTACAATACTGAGCCACATCTGACCTTACCCCAGGCCAGAAAAAAAATGCCGTAACACACGATCCAAAGTTTTCCTGATACCCAAGTGGCCAGATAGACAATGATCATGAGCAAGATACAAAATATCAGATCGGTAAACTTCTGGTACCACCACTTGAAACACACTACTCCAATCATCCTGACTTGACATTTTTGGATCTGTCCACTTTCTCATCAAAGCCCCATCAATAACAAAATAGCCAGAAGCTACATTTGATAATGCTTCATCTGGTACCACATCTTCAAACATAGGTGACAAGGTGGGATCTTGCTTTTGCTGAAGTATTAACTGTTCTCAAGATGGACACATCTTTCCAAACCCTGTGAAGTTCACATCACCTTGGGCCATAAAAGTATCATAAAGTGGAATCTCTGATTGATTTGAAGAAGGCTTGCCTTCAACATTCCTCTTAGCTGACATGGCACGAGTTGTAACACAAACAGGGAATGTCTCTGGATATGCCAACTCAAACTCATCTGGGCTGTCGGGCTTACAGGGAGTGGAAGTTACTTGTAATGTAAAGGACTTTAGCTCTTTAGTTTAAGCTTTTATTATGAATTTTAGATTTAGGGAATTTAAATCTTAAAATTAGGGTTGATTTGATATGATTAATTGATATTAACCAACACGTCCGATTTATACCTTATTAACGATCGTCCAGCGAGTCGTTATATCAGTATGTCTGAGCAATTCTGTTTATTGTCGTTGCCACCACAATAATAGAATTAATTGGGTTAAATTTTGAGCATAGGTAACAGTCTCTGGGCAGAGTTTGATCTGAATAAATATTACACAACAGAAGACAGAATATTTCTTTATGGATGAAACGAGAGTTTATTCGCTATTCTAGTTAAAATACATGAATTAAGCTAACAAAACAAACACACATACACACATATACATACGAATGCGCTTTTGAAGAAAGTTAAAAGTCTAGCCCTTTTGCTATTTTCACACGATTTACCCGTGCAGATCATCGAGCAGAGAACGGTTCAGCCAAATTATAGAGCTATTGTTTGTTACTTGCTTTTAAGTTGAAAGTTGACAGCTGATCTGTTGTTTCTTGCTTTCCTGGTTTGAGGGAACTCCGCGATGATTGGCTCGTTGCTGTTGACGTCGTGCGTGATGTCACGGGAATGTCCTTCTGTGAGAGGGTTGGTTTCCTGGCAACGCGCGAGTGGTAATGCTTTGAAGTTCTTTAGAGTTCTTTGCGCAGCTTCAGGCTTTGAAGGGTTTCTTCAGCAATTTGACTAAGTATTGGTTCAAGGTTCAATGCTCGGCCAGATGTTAACGGCTGGGAGCGCTTTTGGAGTGCCTCAATGAGACGAAGTCAAAGTTTTCAAGCAGCGCGCGAGCAAGCAGAGAGCGAAGAGCCTTTGTGTCATAGGGTTTTAACCGGATGCATTCTGTCCAACCCCTAGAGGCTTCTACCAATCGCATTGTTCCTTTAGGGCGGAGCCCCGCCTCCACGGCTCAGTTTTCCGTGCATAAATTTTATCTGCTTAATTATTTTGTCACATGAAGAAAATATCCTGGCAGATTTTATCGCCCTGAGGTCATGATAAGGTCCCGTGGTGTAGATCTGGTGATTTTCTTAGCTCAGACGGAGCTATAAGTCAATCGTTTGTGTCTATCCGATGGGTAGTTTATGCGTAAAAGGTTTGCGGGTATCACGAGCCATCTGTTTCTGGAACTTCTCCAGATAAGCAGCTCTCTGTTCTTTAGATTTGTTATTTATGCCAAAGTTAGTCATTAACAATACTGAAAGTCTGTTCTTAAGTGAGTTCAGCTGAAAGGAGTCAGTTATTGCTGTCCTGGTGCTTGCAGATACAGGATGTGGTTCTATAAATCTATCAGGGTTTAGGGGTCTCATGTTGATCCCAAGGGAACAGGCCAGGACAATTGGGCGCGGTGTTGGTCAGTCGTTAATTTTACGACCACAGCGTGGCCGAGAGAAGGCTCCTTAGATTCTGCTAAGGAATGTGTTGTCCTGCAATTATATTTGTGTCTGTTCACTAAGGTTCTACATACTTCAGGAACAACTTGCACTCTACCACCAGCCAAATCGTTCCCCAGAATAAAGGACACCCCATCTATAGGTATATGGGAGCAAAGTGCAACTACAACATTACCAGAGACTAAATCAGATTGTAGATGAATGTTATGTAAAGTCATAGACAAAAATCCTCCTTCAGCTGACTTTTCATTAAAAAAACAAGACATCCTGGAGAATTACAGATTGGAAAGCTCCAATATATCTATAAATCTTAATAGCTTGTCTATGTTCAGGGTCAGAAGACAGACATACAAACCATCCATCAAAAATGATGATGAGCCAGCTAACCCACCATTCTTGCATTCCACTTTCTCAGATGGAACATTTGCAAGTGAGGATGACAAAGGTAGACTTGACACTGGAGAGCTTACAAACACTACAGTTTTTTGTGGATTTCTGCTTCTTACTTAGAACAGGACAGTCTCGAATAAGATGACCTGTTTTTTTTTACAATAAAAACAGACCCTTTCTGAAGTTGAACTATCACTACCCAACTTCTTAGCAGGAGATGAAGCAGGAAACTTTCCAAATCGGAACCTATTGTTCTGGTCCTTGCTCGGAGAGACTGCCTGTTTGTTACCAAAGTTTACCTTATGAGTTAAAACAAACTCATCTTCCAAGATAGCAGCTTGCTCTAAAGTTACTGCCTTCTGCTCATTCAAATAAACAGACACAACTTCGGTCAGACAGTTCTTAAATTCTTCAAGCAAAATAAGTTGTCTAAGTTGCTCCTTACTTTCCACCCTCTGAGATGTACACCACCGATCAAACAGACTCTCCTTCTGCTTTGCCATCTCAACATAAATGTGATGAGCAAGTTTAACACAACTTCTAAAGCGCTGGCAGTAAGCTTCAGGAACTAGCTCGTATGCCTTCAGTATAGCTGCTTTCACCTCATCATAATCAGTGCTCTTCTCAAGGCATACAGCAGAGTAACCTTCCTGAGCTTTACCTACCAAAACACTTTGTAAAAGCAAAGCCCACACATTTTTGGGCCACTTAGATGTGGTTGCCATATGTTCAAAGTGAGAAAAATATATCTCAACATCTTTCTCAGAAAAGGGAGGCACTAACCTAATATGGCTACCAACATCAAACAAAAGAATGTCACCTCTAGGAGTAGATTTTTCAGAAGCTGCCTTCAACTCAAACTCCTTAAGAAACCATTCATGTTCAAGATACATTTGTTTCTCTTTAAATTGCCTTTCCCTCTCCCTAGCCTCCAGCTGTTTCTCCTGTAAAGCTAGCTCCTTAAGCCTCAATTGAATTGCAGCTTCAGACAAAGGAGCAACCATGGGTTGTAAGGAAACTGGCCTAACTTTCAAAATACCATTATCAATCAACACATTTCTAATGGTATCCTTTACACTATCCTTTAAACACTTTTCACTACTGGTAATGGTAATATCATAATGAGAAGCTAATTGCAAGAGTTGATCTTTTGTAAAAAGCTCAAGCAACTCATCTGAAGGTTCCTTCAGGAAATCATCTAAAGAAGCCATTACTAAACTCAATTCCAACTAAACTAAAGTGCTAACAAGAAAAAGCATGAAACACAAATGGAGTCCTTTCCACTACTTCCTGCACAAATGTACAGCTAACACCACAGGTCCATAGTAGAACAAAGCTACAAAAAATGGTAACACTTTAGAATACTGTTTCTTACTTACTGCATAACTAATAAGGAATTATTGAAGAACTAACGGGTAATTATTCATTAACACTTAACTCACTACTGTTAACTACTAAGGAAGATGTGTTAACTAATCAGTATGTAATACAATTTTATGACTGTGTTAAGTAACAGTTAGCTAATCAATAACTAATGCATTCCTTCATACCTCCTGAAGAACTACTATTAATTATCTACTAGTTAAGGTTCAAGAAAATAACTATGAAATAACTACTACTGAGCAGTTATGTGCAAATATTCACTATAATAATCAGGTTGTGGCCCACAGTCAAGTACTTGAGTAAAAGTACAGATACCCCAATAAAATATTACTCCAGTAAAATTAT